>JBBPJU010001011.1:0-15026 GCA_038088875.1 Austroboletus festivus
TCATCCAGGTCGCATTGCAGACGACCCAGTCCAATGACCTTGCCGGTGGTGTCTCGGATGCCGTCGCCCGCGTCAATTCTGCGTTTTCGACACTGACTTACCAGCCCATCGTTTTCCTGCACACACAAGAGGTCACATTTAGTCAATATCTTGCATTGTTGACCGTGGCGGATGCATTTTTAGTCACGAGTCTTCGGGAGGGCATGGCGCTCCGGACACATGAGTTTGTGGAGTGCCAAGAGGGAAGGCATAGACCTCTCATTCTGAGCGAGGTTTGTTCGTACACAATAGGCTGATATCGATACTGATGGAATTTTTTCCAGTTCACTGGATCTTATAGTTACTCGGGCTTCCGTTCCTGCATTGCCATCAACCCCTATGATACACGTGGCACTGCCAACGCCATCTATCAGGTGAGGATGCTTGATCCGCAACGCACCGAAAGAAGTTCATTCAGATCTAGGCATTAACAATGGGTGATGAGGAGGCGTTATCCCGCTGGAAAGACCTACACAACCACGTCATCACCCAGACTGCGCAGGCCTTTGTTACATCGTTCCTCACTCGTTGTTTGCGTGCCCACACGGAGCACACCGCTCAGACGGATCTGTCCTTGGTCCCCATCGTTGACATGGCACGTCTCCTCCCCCGGTATAAGCACTCGTCGAAACGGCTGTTGCTGCTCGATTTTGAGGGTGCGATCTGGATCCGCGACATGTCCCGTACTGGTCTCCTTGCACCATTCGAGCCTCAACAAGAAACTCTTGCATTGCTCAATCGCTTCGCCGAGGATCCGAGGAACGAAGTGTGGCTATTAAGTGGATTGCCTATCAAGGGTGTTCTCGACAAGATCGCTGCCGCCGTTCCAGGAGCAGGTATCGTTGCAGAAAACGGATGCTTTGTCAAGACCCGGGAGACCAAGAAGACACCTGCCACATGGATCGATATGGTCGCAAATCTCAACTTTACGTGGAAAGGGCCTTGTGTCGAGATTCTCAACTATGTATGGTCCACTCTCAGTCATGTCGGCTCGTTACTGATCGCTACTTTAGTTTACTGAGCGTACCCCTGGCTCGTTTGTTGAGGAACGTGAGGCCTCGGTCATCTGGCGTTTCTGGACGGGCCCGACGGACGATTGTTCCGACCGTCAGTGGGCACGCCGCCAAGCTGCCGAAGCACAAAATCATATCTTTGACAGTCTCGGGGAGCGATATGGGCTACGGATCATTCCTGGTGCAAACTCGTTCCTCGTCCTTCCCAACAATATTTCTCGGTCGACGGCGGTAGGTGCAATTTTGCACCCAGGTGGACCTGCTCAGTCTCCTCGAAGCGGGCTGTCGAGCGCACTTTCGGTCTCTGGGATTGGCACCGGAGCGGGTATGGTGAGCGGCGTGGGGAGCTGGGGTGGCGGTGAGGACGTACATGGGTTGAACGGACACGACGAGACGTCGGCCGTGTTCGCGGTGAGTGGGGACGAGAAACTGTTGAGGCGATTGAATGAGCTTGACAATGCCGAAACGGTCTCGACGAGTCGCCGAGGCACGGACGCCAAGTGGAAAGTGGAACCCAAGGAGGTGGTGTCGGTGTTGAGCCGGCTGGCAGGGCTTTCCTAACGTGGCCGACGTCTCCTGTTGTGTCATGCGTAAGTTATCGCAAGTTTGAAGGGGAAACCCCACGTTGTCTCTCTTTTTTTCATACTCTTTCCCCTCGGTGTTGTGTGTTGACCCCAGTGCGCATATGTAGATTTGTGCTCTCTAGACTCTTGCTCGCTCGACGATCCTTTTTTTATTCTTTCATGTCTTTTTGCTAATGCATGATAACACACGTACGTATTCAAACATGTATGCGTGTAGCCCAAGTGTCTATCGTATCTAGAATCTTAGAGTGCGCCGCCAGTTCGGTTACCGTCGTCGTTGGCGCACATCACGTCGGACAATAGCAGCACATATTCAGTTGCATCGAATATGTTAGAATTGTATCTGGCAACAATATACAAACAATCAGGTATGGCACCACTCCATGGAAAAAGAGTGGGAAACAGTGGTAGAGCGGACAAACGAAACCGATCCCAGTGCGAAAGACATCCCCAAGGCAGACAATAGCGAGGTGCAGACGATGGCAAAATATAACGTGGAAAACGAGGATTCATACCGAGCGTAGGGGGATCTGAGACAGTGATAGTATCAGAGCATGAGATAAGATGAGAACGACGGTAAACGATGAAGATGAACAATGGGAAAATGCAGTGGTGACCTGATAAGTGAACATGGGGGATCTGGACAGCGGGTATGTACTAATCATCATGTACATGGTACAGTAGGAGGTGAGAACGATGAACGAACGTGGCAAGTAAAGGATGATCGATGATGGAGGAGTGGAGGGATACATAGGTGACTGGCCCGACATGGGGGGATCCGGACAGTGTACTGTAGAGCGAATGCATAGCATAAATAGGGTTTCCCCCTCGACGGTGATACTTGTTCCTTGGAAGTGGATACGGTAATAGAGCGACCAGGGGCAGACAGTGTCAAGATCCACTGAACTCCGGTGGTCTCCGGTGGTACTCCGGCACTACCTCCGTATGCACTTGCATTTCCTTTTCTTTCCTTTCGGACTTTACTAGAACTCCTCTATTTTTGGTCGGGCCGGCGAAGTTCAGCGGAGTGGGTTCGCTCCCATCTTCGCCCCCTTTTTACCTTTTTTTACTTCGTTTTTAGCCTTTTCGCTCATTGTCTTGTGTGGACTGCAACTGAGGACTCCCGTTCACTTCTGCTAGCCCAAACCTTCCTCACCGTGATCCAATTATGCCTAATAAAAGATGAATGAGAGAATATGTCTACAACCTGGCCATACCTGTGGCAAGCTCAGAAGTAGTCACGTCCTTCACCTAATACTGTCGGGTGTGATTACAGTCGGGTTTACTTAAATGTTATCCCAAATGTGAAAAAAACTTGAAACTTGGTTCGTCGTACGAGGGACCGTATTCGGACAAAATGGTTGGATGTGAATTTGGTACAATTTCTAACCTGAGATGCACGGTGGCACTAGTTTGGACTTTGAGAGCCTTGGCGTTCCAACCTTCCTAATAGAAATTGGTATGCACCGCGTCTTCCTCCTCGTTCCCTACTGCCCTAAAGGTAATCCCTGCCATGTCTGGTCACGAGTTGCCAATGATTAATTTGCAGGGCACACACAAAAATACGATCACAGACACTACAAGATGGGTGGCGTACAGTAAAAACAAAGAACAAGCTCACTATTTCGTATTCTTACACAACCGTCATGAACGACAATGGTCTCTGTAACTTCTCGCCCGCCTCGTCACTTCTTGCCTTCAATGATCACCCTCTATTTCATCTCCTTTCCCACTCACGTTCGTCCAACCATCCGCGGACATCAATCCCGTGACTACGAGATACAAACTCTGTTGATCATCCTCCCCGAGCGGGATGCGCTTGTCTATTTCAAAACCACGCCACACGAACACGAACCGGGACACGACAAGGCATGCAAGGGATAACCCGAGAGCATGGCTGTACCAGATAACCGCCAGCAGGAACGCGAGGAAGATCATGACATGCTGTTGCCCACAGTCTGCCCAATGTGCAAAGCGTCGAATGCCTTTTGGAGACGAAAGATATCCGGAGCGGAAGGCAACGAGCTCGACGTAGGTCGGGAATAAAAGGAGGGCACCGCCGACTGCGACGCACCAGGGTGCGAAGAATAAGACGCGGAGCACGTACGTCAGGACCGTCCGGAACGTCAAGTCACCGAGTTCAAGCTTGGTGTATGGGACCAGTGCCAACGGTGTCGAAAGCGGAGAAGCGCTGTTCTGCGATGTCGAGAAACTGGGTATACGAGGCCCGCTTCGTTGCTTCCTAAACGAACCCCTGGCGAAATCGGACGTGGAACCCGAGACCGTGCCAAACCTGCGAGAAATCCTCTGGGATTGCTAACAATGCATCACGTCATCGGTGAGATCGCAAAGGATAACACAATCCCAAATCTCACTAATGGCACGCTCACGTCCGACAGCGAAAACCGTCGATTGGGTAGACTGTAGAAACCCTAGACGTCATGCACGAACAAACGTCAAACATTTATTCCCTCAGGAGGTGCGAGCTCACATACCTCGTCTGGCTGAGGCTTGACCGACATCCGTTTCCCAAACCGTTCTCTCAACGGACTCGATATCAAAATAGGGGATATATCATCCGGTCGCTGATACAACCACAATCGATCGGTCCCATGAGTAAAGAGGCTTGGAACCGAGAGAACAGGAGTCGAAATAACCTTTTTCTTGAACACGACCAGCGCGTGTGCGACTTTCTTTACTCTCTTCATCGCCACGGAGAGGGTGTGATATTTAGTGACGATGGTGGGCTTCCCGCGCAAGGCACACTTTGACTTGTCAGACTTATCGGTTGGGTTACTCGGAAAGGTGGGGCCTAGGTGGAATGTTTGCGTGTCATCCTCAGGCGTCGTCGTACCAGACGACGATACGTATCCCGCCGAATCGCCATCGGTATCTGATGATGATACAGTGCTCTTCGAATGATTGTGCCGCTCCTGTGGCTACCATCAGCAAGTGCAGAGAAGAAACCGTGCAGCTTGGAGCGAACGCTCACAAGAATATGCAGGGACGAAGATGAACTCGATATCGTCGTCATCTTGGAAACGTTATAGGAGGGGGAAAAAGAGAGTTGAGAAGGAAGAGGTGTGTTACGCATAAGTAACAGCTCAGCGCGTTAAACAATGGCGGTCAGAATCAAAATCGCGTAAACGCCAGTCCAGATAAAGAAGATGTCATATTCGATGACACTAGGGACTTCCAGCCGGCCCGATTAGAATCAGAGTGTAAGACCGAGTTTAATGTACATAAGTACTTATGTACAAATCCGATACATGTCATTCGGATAGCCACTGTCGATAGAGTGCCTCTGCTAAGGGAATCGCCCCCGTCGTCACATAAATCAAGGAAAGGTTATACGCTGCTTCCCGAGCCACAGAAATGTCCTAATAATGTGTTAGAGTGATGCTTTATACACTATTACCAACAGACGCACCTGATCCTTTCGTTCTCTGGCGAGCTCCAGCACCTTTTGGTAGTGAGTTACCGCAAGGGTGTGTAAGCCTGTAGGGAATTAGTCATGAATGAGACTCAGGGGCACCCTAAACATCTACCCAGCTGTTGGAATGCCCTTCCAAAATTATATTCGATTTCTGGTAGCACGTGTTCGCCAGCTTGTCTTCGTGCAGCTCGATACTGTGACAAACATGCCATGCCCTTAAATACTTTCCATCAGCGACATAAGATCCTGGACGTAGAACGCAGTACCTGAGCGATGAGATGATGACGATTGTCCGCCTGACGTTGCATAGCCCTACCCAGGGACGACAAGGCGAGACAGAGGCATATAAGCGGGTCCTCTCGGCAATAGTCATACCCGTGCAGCAAGTAGACTGGTCTCTCCGTCAGCGAAAACCGTCCACGTATCCCGTTCGGCACCGAAAAAATATTTGCTTACATATCGCGCTCTGGTAGCTCTTGGCAGCAAGGCAAAGTTGCCCGTACAACGTGACTGGCATTGGATTGTGCTTCGTAGGTAGCCACACGGCTTTCTTGTCACTCGCAGAAGTCGCGCCCGCCGCATCGCCAGCATCCTCGGCATCATCTTCCACTGCATCAGCACCTTTGACATCATCCTCGCCAGTAGACTTAGCGGAACTCAAATGGTACCTCTGGCTCGTATTATTCCATTTTAAGAGTTCAGGTGTCTTCACGGCGCCGTCACTCAGTCGAACCTCTCGAAGCATGTGCTTCTGCAACGTAGAACTAATGAAGGCATCGGCGGCCCGCAGGCCGCTGGCGAGTGAGGATGACAGGATCCGCAAGGGCTCGTTGTTGAATTGATGCATGTTGATCAGCTTCCGACATTGCTCGACGACGATAGCGTGATTTTCCACAGACATTGCACACGCTAACATTTGAACGTGTGATCGAACATTCGAGGATGACGTACGAACACATACTGATGATGGCAAGCCGAACAGCGACTTGCTTCTCTTTGCTTCGGTACCCATTTGACAATAGGATGTGGCGTAGAACCTCATAGGCGAGTTCATGCTCACCCCGTTTTGTTAATATGAAAGCATACTGTCCAAGGAAACCTTAGGTCTGCCTGTCGAGGTGAAGTTATCTCACCTGCATGAATAGTCGCAACCAGTTATCAAAAGAGAGTCCTCGGAACGAGTCAACCCGTTCGCGTTGCTGTCCATCGTCTTTCGATTTGCGCAAATGCTTGTCGCGTTCTGCGCAGCTTAGTCACATAAACACGCCAGGAAGCAGGATAAAACGAACCAACGAGTTCCAGCCTCGACATCATTCTTTCTTCGGCTGCTTCGTTTTGGCGCTGCTGTCGTCTCCTGGGAAACATACCTCGAAAATCGTTGTGCTACAAAGGCAATCAACTCAACATGTGGAAAACACTGCATGCATACCCTATTCGTCAAGAATAAATTCCGTGTTTCCCTAAACATCTCGACAAGTTTTTCGGCTTCCAACATCCACTCTCTGACGACTTCATTATTACATTCCGCATTCTGAATACTTGGCCATAGCTCTTCGATTCGTTTGTACCCAAGCAAGGCCTCCTTTTCACGTTGTTCTTCTAGAGCCTTCAACTCAGCCAAAGTAAGTCGGCCATTTTTGGTAGCAGGTTTCCCCTTTGGTCGCGCATGTGACTTTTCATCGAATAGGGAAGCACCCGCCAGAGAACTTGACGGTGTCCCAAGGGTTGTTGTACCTTCCGCTTGTCCAGGACGGCGCTTCCTAGCGTCAATGACTACAGCAGTGCATCACTCACACTATATAGAGAGATCTGACAATCAATGGTACCTTGATAAACCAAATCCAGCGCTTTTCTGGGCTCATCCGTGATTTCATAAAGTTCCGCAAGCTTCATCTTGGCGTCGGTGTTAGTGGGGTCTGCATCAATGACTTTACATGGGGTCAGTGCTTCGCAGCGTGTCATGATGAAGGACAGTCAGACCCTGTTTGTAGACTTCGGAAGCTTCACGTATGTCGCCTTGCATACGGCGGCATGTGGCAACCTGCAAGAGAACATACAAGCTGCTCGTCTGGCATATCTTAGGATCAACAAGGATAGGTAGCATGAATATCGCCCACCGCTGGATCAGTACCAAGGGTCTCGTAGATTGGGCCGGCGCTGGAATACATTTCGAATTCGAAATAAGCGTCTGCGATTTCTCCGAACAATACTGCGTAATCCAACGGGTCTTGTGACAGAACGATATCGACATGTATCTGGGAAGGCAGAAGTTTGAGCTAGGTTCCACACTCAAGAGCACGATAACCCGCCTTGGCCTCATCAATGTCGCCCATTTTGATTCGAGCTACTGCAAGTCGGTGACGAGCATTTATGTCGAGCGGGTAATATCCAGGTTGCACATCCCCTACCCGATGTATAAGTTCGGCCCCTTCCTCCCCAGGTAAATCATATTCTCTGTCGTCTTCACAGACATCCCAGAATTTCTGAGCTGCTCTGCCCTGAAGCCATCGACATCCCTTTCGGATTATATCTATTGCTCGTTCGTGCTCATTCGTGGTATTGTAAAGGTCTGCAAGAACGAGCAATTCAATGAATCCAAACCTTGGCTGTTCATTTCTCTCGGAAAAAGACGGGTCAAGAGTATGCCCAAGCGGGTTCAAGGCATGACTGTATTCCAGGGCATCCTGATAGAGGGAGGCACACAGAGCAAGATCACCGAGTTCTATGAGAACTGGCCGGAGTTCAGTAAGGACGGTGATGTCGTGTGGGAAGCGTTTTAAAATTGCCAAAAGAGAATGGCGTGCCTAGGGAATAGAAGTATGTGACTGATATGTTTTCAAAAAGGAGATGTAAGGTCTTACTGTTCGGAGATCGTGCATTTCCCTAGCAAGACTCGCCCGGTCCCACAGTGCATCCACATTGTCAGGATCGAGACTGTAGAGTTTTGCGAAACAGTACAATGCCTGTTGGTTAAAGTCCATATCCCTGCATCAGATTCTCAGCAACGAAGGTTCGTGTCGCTGATTTCAATGTTACCTGGATTGTCGAGCCAAGCGTTCCCACTCCTCTGGATCACATCTGAGATGAGCAGCCATAATGCGTAGTTGAAGACTTTTTTGTGGTTCATTTTTATCTTCGTAACATTGGGCGAGAACGGTCCATGCAGCAATGGCACGGGGTTCAATGCGAATAACCTCTTGCATCACTCGAATGGCCTCGGCGGGGTTGTTATCAATGTAAGCCTGATTTCCCTCTCCTATGAGAGCGCGAACTTGGTGGGAGAGCACAGGTCCAACTCTACGTTCGCGCTGCACGATCATCCGCAATGTGTCGTATGAAACACTGCACTTGGGTGGAGATGAACGCACCCTTTTCCTTTTTCTCTTACCAATACCAGAAGCTTCGCGCAAGTCGTCGCGGAACACTGCATCCTGCTCGTCGAGGCGAATATCCCATTCATATTGTAATACACTCGTGCTCGATATGTCTTCCGCTGTCCGGATCTTTCGAATGAGGCGTCTGCTCCCAACATTACATGTATGCATGCCTTTGAAAATTTGCACGCGTACTCAAAGTCAGCATCGACGTTCGCGTCCGTGTATGCGTGGTTTCGATCGACTGACTCTTCGCTCTCGGAGGCTTCAGATTCAGATTCTTCGCTCTCTGTGTCGATGAGCTCAGAATCAGAACTGATTGGTTCAAGTTCATCTTCATCTGGAAGCTATTCGTCCCAGCTTAGCGACTGTCAACGTGGCTTGCTCACAGAAGTCGTCCTCGTCCGGCATAATCGGTGTTGAACGTAAGAGTTGAGATCTAAGAAGGCAGGGATGGATTTGGTCCGAACTTAAGGTTGCTCGCTTGCGCCACGTTACGTCATCTCGTCACCTCTCATCTCAGGCCACAAAGGTGGGACTCCATCATTGAATGATTCGGTGGGCTCACCCGATGAACTTGCGACAAGAATGCTTCCTTTCCCCCAGGTTGTTCATGGAAATCCAGTTCCGCACACAAACGCGCCAAATTTTTTGCTGAACTCATCTCCAGTGTTGTTCAGTTTCAATGGCAATGGAAACTTTAGGGAGATCGTCACGTGGGGCAGATGATTCACGTATCATGACTATTCCTCTGCCAGAATCAGGTAGGGAGACATCCTCGCCAGTCCTTTTCTGCTTATTTTCGTGACCCTGATAAATTAGGAAAATTCAGCAGATGCCAAGTCCACTGTTGCTACAACGATGCAGTGACTTCTCCCAGGATCAGACTTTGATGCTCACGTATGGGTTCCCTTTGACAACCTATCATCTTGGCGATGTGAGTAAGTCGCAGTAAACATGCTGTGCATGCCGTCAATGTCCTCCAAGATTAAAACGTGCGCGAACTATCCTGGCGCAAATATCTCCAAACCCCTTGTACCCAACCCTCTGAATTGCGTCTTCTCTTCATGGGTGAGACTGTACAAGCATGGTTACCTACAGTCAAAAGTGGGTTCTGACCTTCCTTTTCTTGACCTGCTTGAGCTGATGCCAATAAAAAGTCCCCTCGACGCTCATGCATGCTGTGGCGATCCTGACTACAATATTCCGACTACTTCATCGCTGGTATTTGTCCAGGTTTTGGTGGGAGGACGCATGGGCCACACTGGCCCTTTTGTCCGACATGGCATGTCTTGCTGCCGTCTGGATGCAAACCCCTCCAACTGATCGTACGTTCCTGTACTTTACAACACTCGTGGATTCGAAAAACAGCTTTACTTCAGGTTCAGATTTTCGAACAGATGTTGTATCAAATTGGATTCGTTCGACGACGCTTACATCAGTTGTATGGTAAGATGTGTAGAAACGAGGATCAAAACCACCAAGTGACTTCTTTGGGTACATCGGCAGGTTCTCCCGGATAAGCATCCTATGTTCGATTGTTCGGATAGTGAATCCCAACCCGAAACTACGGCGTATTTCCTATTGCATTGGCATCTTATTTTTTGCCATGCAAGCAGGCCTACTTGGGCAGAAAATTTTCATGTGTGCAAAGATGGATTGTTGGCTCACACGCGGTGTGGCAATTGCTCAGCTGGTCAGTGAGTAGTTCTTCCCTTCTTCATCGCTGGACTGGCTCATCTTCGAACTGACATCTCTCAAAAAAACACTCAAAAGCGGATATTATCTCTGATGCCATTCTCGTGGCGGCCTCGGTACGCTTCCTTCGGGACGTGAAGCTCACTCGGAATCGCCGTATCCTCATTCTTTCTGCATTCTCTGCCTCGATACTCATTTCCATCGTCACCATCTTCCATTCCATTCTACTGTTTCAAGCGGCAACCAACACGACGGTCGTCATCGGCCACGCAAAGGTAAGTATAAACCGTGTAGTCTTACCGGGGAGGAACACCCCTATTATTGCTAACTGATATAATATGTACTGCTAGGCCGCACTCGCGTTGCTCGTCTGCAATGCTCTCGTTCTCGCCACTTTCGTCTACCGCTTGTTTCAGAAATCGGTCGTTGACCTCGAGAGTTCCATGACCGAAAGACGTGACGACGGGTACGGCAGCCATGCGGCCGTGTTCACCAGCTTCATCGACCTCCCGGGCAGAATTATGTCGCACGTGCTCCCGATGTCACACGATCAACAGAGTAAAGAGGATGCCGCTCTCGCGCAATGAACTCTCTTTATTCGTGGAGACGATGTGTCATTGTCGGTAGGACCATCACCCTAAATAACTAGCTGTCGAAGTTCAGAGGAGATATGATTTGTAAAGCGGAGACACGAAGAGAGGGATAACTCGGTAACTCGGAGGATGCTGGGCATTTGCGGACTGTAATGCGCATGAGCCTCGCGGTGATGGCAGAATAGTTCCTGCCTAATTATCGTCTGTGATTGAACTGTGTCAAAGGTCCATTGGCTTAGATTTCCAGTTAGCAGATCCTTCAATGTTACGGCCAATTGTATCCTACATAGGTTTTACACTAGCAGTTATGATAAACTCAAGTAAAACACATAGTAACTTGTTTAAATATTAAATACACATATCTTACAATTGACAAGAAATTACTCTCCATGTCAACCATTCTTATACCTTGACGGGGTCCTTGCACCTCTGCTCACCTGTTCAGTTTACTTCCACAGGTTCCATTTTGACCCACAGACCACCCTACATCGAGGTGAGCCCCATACAGCAATCCATGGATGATAAGCGTGAATTCTTACCTTGGCGTACAAAGTCAAGTGGTTCCGTGGATGGAACTGCTCGATCGCCTTTCGGCCTCCCGTCTGCGCCCACGACGCCGGAGGACGGCACCCAGGATCGAGCGACTCGAGCGAGAGTGAGACAGACGAAAAATGTTGCAAAAGACGAATAAGCATGAACGACATCTCGTTGTAGGCAAACTATTATATCGATCACGGGTGAGCGCCAGAAAGTGATAGAGTGGGCAGGCATACCTGTTGTCCCAAACAGATACGCGGACCGGCGTTGAAGGGAAGGAAGATGAACGGATTGGGCGTGAGGTACTTGCGCAGACGGTCATCGAGGAATCGGTCCGGGTCGAATGTGAGTGCATCGGGACCCCAAAGGTCCGTCCGCCGATGCATTAGCAGCACCGAATAGGTAACCCTAGCAAAGCATTGGTTATAGAAGCTCGTTAAGGCATGAGTACCTTACGTTGTTCCACCGCGGATAAAGAACGGCTTCTCGTCCGAATCGGATGATTGCCAGGTAGTGTCCTTGATACATTCTCTGGAGAACATGAACTAATGAGCTTCGAAAAGGAAAGGTAATACTACGAGCTTACCGAACATTGAACGGCCTATGAACACCCACAAGATTAGTCAGGAAGTGGAAGGGAATTTTGCAGACGTACACGGCAGGGAAGAGTCTCAATGTTTCTAGGCCAAGTCAGTAGACACTTCAAAATGCCACACGTGTGCGCACCATTCAAGACGGCCCGGAGGAGCTTCATTTCTCGAATATCATCGTATGTGGGTCTGCGCGTTGGGCCAACTTTGTTCATAATTTCTTCTCTTAATCGACGTAAGACGTCTGGATGCATAGCCAAGAAATAAATAGCAGAAGTCAAAGTTGATGCGGTCTGTTAAATATATGTAAGATCCTATATCTCACCAAAAAGATGAAGCACACGCACCGTATCTCTGCCAGCCAACAAAATGTTGAGCGTTTCGTCTTTGAGAATCTTGATATCTAAACAACCACACCGATCAGTCATTGAAGCAATAAGATGCACTACGAAATTTGCACCTGTCGTTTGTCGCACCAAGTAATCCAACAGGGTGTCGTCGTCTTCGAGGTTTTTCTCCACATCAGGAAGGTCCTGGGATGCCTTCTGTTTTTCAATCGCATCCTTCAAGATCGGCTCGAGAAATGCATTGACAACCCTCATCGGCTCGTCCGTCGGATCTTGCGTCAATTCAAATAATGGCCATGATGCTCCAACCATGTTCCGTTTTGCTAGAGCATGCTGAGCTGCATTAAATGCAATCGCGAAATCCAAGGCCATGTTGGTGCCTTTGGATGCGATTCCGGGCCCGGCAACGTTGTAAGGATAGGGTATTCCAGCAGCCAGCGTATCCACGCAATGCCCAAACAAGAATTCAGTTGCAGAATCAAGCGTGAAACGTGAAACAACATCCTAAATGGACGGATGAATGATACGAAAGGAAGATACAACCCCAGGACACGCACTTGGAAATCTACTGCTAGACCAGCGCGGAAGCGCTCATTCATCAACGCAACTACGGTCTCGGCATGACGATCAAATATATCGAAATGACTGATTTTATCGATGCTGAAAAAAGGGCGGGCCATAGAACGATGGAATCTAAGAATGCTATTGGCAAGTGCTGTCGTGGACGAAGATAATTCGCTCACTTCCATGATTCTCCTATCTTACTCGTCAGAGATCGGATGTAGCAATGTAAAGACTAACAGCGCACCATCGGAGTTAAAGACACCTGTTCCCAGCACACTATCGGCAGTTTCCTTAAACTTGTCGCCTGTGGGAAGATTACGCTAGGTCGGAAAAGAACTACGATAATGTTTAGGAAGTCCGTACCTTTGACATAGTTGTTGAAATCAGTGGCCAATATAGCCTAGTAGTGAAATGGTGAGGTAAAGGAGCGATCTCCTTCAAAGCCTGGATTAGTGTACTTACCTTGATATGCTGCGGTTCAGTTGTGACCAATATGTCCTCCCATAAGAACCGCAGGTTGACCACTGGCCCATGATGTTGCATTTGTTCCAACAGGGCTTGGCCTATAACATCCTTGTCAGCGGTAGCAAGATGAAGTCAGATGAGACATTACCTATGTAGTCTGTTTCAAGTCGTCCAACCATCTTGAACAACAAATCCACGTTTCCGGGCCAACGACCTCGAAGTCGGGGTATCAGCCTTGCTCCAATCGCTGCAGCCCTGCGGCATTGCGATATTTCGTTGGAGACGATGTACACGGTCAAAATGGCCAATATGGTAGTAATCCAGACGGCAATTAGACCCCACGCGCTAAGAGATACACCCGCTAGCGCGATCAATCGCACCGAAAGCAAAGATAAACCAATGAGAGGTAATATGACGGAGACCGTCCAGCGGCCCACGTAGCGCATTCCCGGAGTGAGTTGCATGGCAGATCAATGAATCTGCTCTTAGGAGACACCACCGCCAGGGGGATATATAACAGTTTTCTGAGGTGCTGCGCTGATGAGAGTAGCTGAGACGGGATACTATGTTTTGCCGGTCATCATGGGGCCACGCAACCCACGCGGCTTCACCACAATCATGGCCTGATTCAACGTTCTAATTCACATTATCACCTTCGGAATCTTTCCCGCGACCGGTAAACGGAGCTTTGCATATGATTCTTGTGATAAAGGGAAGTGGTCCGTGCGCTCAGCGTTATGGACCAATAACCTACAGCAAACAGCGACAAGCCATATGGGCAAGAAACGGAAATGGAACTGTTATATTTCCGAGCCCTCCTCTCCTGCTTGTTCCCTACCCACCGATCGATCCTCGGAGAGTATGAACCAAAATAATACACCGATCATGAGACAGTGCCGCGCAGACTGTGGATGTTCGGAACACCGAAATGACGATCCTTCCACAATCACTCAGAAAAAAGACATGGGAATAAATTCCCATTTACCGACATCACGGGAGAGCGGGCCGAACTTCTGTTGACTTCAGGGCGGAGCCTGAAATTTTATCCAAATAGTGGCAAATATACCTGAGAGTTTTATTCTTTTGTCTGTAAGCACTTCCCTTGCGCTCGGATTCACCCATCGCACCACGTATGGGTTCTAGTTATCACGCACTGTATCTACAGCCGCTTAACATCGTTGTCCCTCAGCATGCCGTTTGCAACTGATGTCGCTTGGCCTGCTGGCCTGCTCAAGATCTTCGAAATATGTCGCCATGAACTCCAGCCACTCGAGAACCGCTATTATGGCCCATACAACAAGCTGCTCGCGTACTGCTTTGACCCCGACTCGTTTGAGTTCTTTATCGCTCCCCAAAGCCCTCCCAGAGAATTCCCTCTTCGCGATACCGTTGATTTCGTTGTATTCCTAGTCGTCTTCGATATTCAACGTCGCCCAGTACTCGTTGCAGAAATCAAGGACGACGGCTGGGCCACCAGAGCCGACCTGCGGTTCAAAGCAGACGATCATATACGTCAGCAGTATGACTCCATGCTTCGCTATTGCCCCTTGCCTCGCTTGTGGGGACTGAGCTTGCTTGGAACGTCTCTGCGCGTTTACTGTGGCAATGTCGGTGCCAGGGACATGGAGCCTGCGTTCGAGAACCGCCCAAGCCCCGGCCGCATCCTTCCTGATGACTTTCTCGAGGAGGCTTGGAATATCGACATTCTTTCTCAAGAAGGGTTTGATAAGATGAAAGAGATCGTCGGGGACATTGTTGGCAATGTAGCAGCATAGGAAGAGCTCTT
>JBBPJU010001012.1:0-15015 GCA_038088875.1 Austroboletus festivus
CGCCACCACCGCCTCCTCCCATTGGTTTCCTTGGTAATCCGTCCTCAGGTGCTTCATTACCCCCCCCTCCGCCACCCCCGCCGCCCCTCCCTTCTACGAGGGGGATGTCAAGCTCTGCCCCCAACTCTGCTCGCGCGTCCATGCTTCTTGGGGCCAACCTTTCTGTCATGCTTTCTGCTCGCAAGAATATGCCGTATACACCGGGTATTAAGATGAAACAGCTCCAGTGGGACAAACTCCCTCATCAACAAGTTTCTAAGACCCTGTGGAGTGACGAGGATAGCCAAAAGGAGCAGGAAATGCTGAAGAAGTTACAAAATGATGGGGTGTGGTCGGAGATGGAGGAAGACTTTAAAGCTAAGCAGTTAATGATTAATTTATTGGGTGCGCAAACTTCCTTCATACTCAGAGTGTTGCTGCGAAACTTTTATACCTAACCTACGTCAACAGCTCGACAGAAGCAGGCTGAACTGAAGAGTGTTCTTGATTCCCAGACCAAGAAGCGTGTTGGTAAGTCCTTTAGCGGGCATTTTGGTAAATGTAATTATGTTATTTACACTGCCGCAGAAATCCTCATTCAGCGGGTTAAAAAACTGGAACCAGAAGAGATCGCGCGGCGAATACAACAATTTGATCAGGAAACATGTACTGAGGTTTTTCTGAGTGAGCTCAAAGGTGTCCTGCCAACGCCTGAGCAGGTACAGCCCCAAATACAAGTGTATAGATCTCTAGTACTGATCCTTCTGGTCAGGTTGGCAAGCTTAATGTGTATCGGAATGCTGAGCCCGAAGAGCTTGCTGGTTTGCACGCGTCAGACCGCCTCATGGTGAAGCTCATCCAAATTGAACGACTTGGTCCCCGAATAGAAAGTATGCTTTACAAATGCAAATTTGAGGAACAATGGTTACTCCTCGATGAAGTATGACCTCCCAAAGTTCTCGTCGCGCGGCTTATAGTGCTTGCAGGCTGCAAGGAAGGTTGGTCAGGCTAGCGAAGCTTTGTTACACGCCAAACGATTTAAAGAAGTGCTCAGTGTGAGTTTTACCACCCTCAGAAAGCCCATTTGCCGTTAACCTACCCCGTAGCTCATCCTCATGATTGGAAACTATATGAATGGCACTGGTATCAAAGGTGGGGCATTCGGTTTCCGTGTTAGCAGCATCAACAAGGTTTGTACTATCCCATTTGCCGCCATCCATCACACTTATGTTGTTCGTGACTCTGCAGCTTGTCGATACGAAATCTGTTAATAACACTACCCTCTTGCATTTCCTCGAAAGGACCATTCATAAACACTTCTTTGATATGGAGGAGTTCCTTGACGAGCTAAATAAGCCGGCAGAAGCCTACCGAGGTTCGCATTCAAAAAACCTTATCCAAGCATCTGACATCTCGCATAGTGAACGTCCAGGACGTCAGAAAAGATCTCATTATTCTCCGAGATGGCCTTAGGCGCATACGGCAAGAATTGAATGATCATTACGTCGACGTCGTCCAAAACCACGGCTTTGGTAAACAAATGTGGCAATTTGTCGGCAGGGCCACCGCGAAGCTGGAAGACCTTATCGATGATGTTAACCATGCAGAAACCACCTTCATCGAAGTCGTTGCTTACTATGGCGAAGACGAGAAAAGCATTACGTCGACAGAGTTCTTTGCGATATTCAAAACCTTTGTTACGTCGTACAGAGTGAGTCAAGCCAGAAATCATGACTGCGATTGGTGTGCTGATACTACCTATTCTTCTTTCAGAAATGTATGACAGACAATCAAACGGCAGCGGAGGAAAAACTTGCGATGGAAAAACGCAAGCAGGCAATGTCAGAATCGCGTCTACATAAACAAAATACCGGAGAAGAGAACGCGGTATTGGATAGCTTGCTAGAAAAGCTGCGTGCTGGGGATTCAATCGGACGCAAGGCACGTCGGGCTCGGCCTGTGAAATTGGATGGCAAACCTGGCATCTCGCTCACAACTAATGGGATTGCGGACACTGCACATGTGGCACAAAGCATGCTAGCCGCACTTCATGCAGACGGCTTTGGTCCCACGAGTTTATCGTCGTCTCCGACATCTGCAGCACAGAGACGGAGGGCGAGAAGAAGAGCACAAGCTAGCGAGGCTGGTGACTCGCATTCCGAGGTGGCATCACCTGCGGTTGGATTGCCTGACCTCCCCACTGTATCAGACTTCGGTCTGGAATCAGAGTCGACAGTGGACATGACGTGACATTATTTGCTCTTATAAGCCAAATGTATCTTCCTATCTTATTGTATCTGCTTGCATTAGTTTTCCATCATCTACAACACCATCTACAACTCTGCGCCTTGCATACCAAATTCT
The DNA here is from genome assembly GCA_038088875.1 of Austroboletus festivus. NCBI lineage: Eukaryota > Fungi > Basidiomycota > Agaricomycetes > Boletales > Boletaceae > Austroboletus > Austroboletus festivus. The sequence continues at coordinate 2,344 of JBBPJU010001012.1, forward strand.
GATTTAGAATGGAATTCAGACGAGTAGAAAAGGCAGAAAAATACAACGAAGTTGATTTCGGTATCATTTTTATTACTACCAGATGTCGTTCTTCAAGTCAGTGTTTGCCCTCGCCCTCGTCCTGTATAGCGCATCTTCTGTGCCAGCACAACCCAGCATGCTACTAGGGATCGAAGCCATCAAAGCCCACTTCGTGCAGTCCGGACTTCTCCCGGGGCTCCTGCCGAAGCTCTCACCTAGCGCGCTGCTTACTGCCTCTTTCAAAGGCCTAGGGACAATCGCTGTCGGTCAGCCTGTATCCAGAGAACGTGCGTGACTCGCCTGCCTCGGCGGCGCATCACTTTGACATGTCCAGAGACACTATATGAGCCGATCCTGTCAATATCTGCTGCTAATTCGTCCGTGGCGCTTCGAGGGACATATACCGTCATGATGGTCGACGCGGGCCCTCCCGGGCAAGATGAGGCTCACGGTCAGCGACGACACTGGCTCGTCAATGGCGCAACCATACTCGGTCTGTCGCCCATCTCACCTGCAAGGGATGAATACTGATTGTCCAGCGGAAGGGTCAAACTCAAATATGTCCATGGTAGGAGCCACGGTGGTCACCGAGTACATTCCGCCGAATCCTCCAGTGGGTGACGGCCCACATAGGTTTGCATGTCTTTGTGCTGCGAGTTTCGATGCCGAGATCGACTGATGACTTTCAGATATGTACTCCTCTTATTCGCTCAGCCGACTGACTTTTTGGCCCCGCCGGATCTCTCTCGGCCGAATACGGGGGCGGGGACCTTCGTGGTCGCGGACTACGCTAGGGTGAGTTTTCAGAACCTGCTTTACTTAACTGGTGACCAAATAAACTGAACGCGGCAGCCCATTTAGACGACAAGACTGAGCGATGTGGTCGCGGCAAGTGCAACATACCTATGAAAAAAGGTTGAACTAAAACTCCGTTGGTAGGCATTCTATTTCACTTGTCAGCGAGGCGTTGCGACGGCCACTCTCCCGTCGACAAGTGCGGTGGTTTCCGAGACACTTCCAGGTTGGAACGGAGCAACCCGGGCAACGGGAGCAATTGCGCAGAAGGTAAATTCGGGACTGAGTGCGACACGCAACGCATTGGCGCTGTTCCTGGCACCGTTTATGGGTTTCCTAGCTCTGTAACGTGAAATAGATTTACACAAGATCAAACCTGTATTTGAACATGTCTTCAAATAATTGTTGGATAGAAGATATGATTTCTCAATTGAAAGGGCGATGTAACACATGCGGAAACGTAAAGATAAACCAAACCCCGAACAGTAGGGAGATAGCAATGTGAGCAAGCCCGAGCTATGACTAGCTCCCGTAGCGCTCCCGAGCCTGCATTGCGACAGAAGAGTAAGAATTGGCGGCATAACCTCGTCAAATTTGTCCCCTGAATTCCTATCGTACTTACCGCGTCCTGAGCCATGTGCACGTAGCCCGCATAACCTTCAGCATACTTTCCCAATTCTTTTCCTTTGCTGGCACCAAGACCAACGCCTTGTGCATATATAGCTGTTTGTCTGCAAAACAGATCAGCGAATCATACCGAGAAGAATCCAAAGGGAATAATACATTGGGTCAACACGACCGTCGCCATCAGCGCCCAAACCGGAGCCCTCCTTCCAACCCATCATTTTTAACAACTTGTTGCCAACATTACTGTCATCCTTTCCTGGTGCCAAGGGTACAGGAGGTGGGGAAGGTGGCGGGGGAGGTCCTTCAGCGAATCGTTTCTTTTTCGGAGCTGTGACAACGTTTTCGGGCAGCGGAACGTCTGGTTGGTTATGCATGATGCGACGTTCGGATGCGCGGTCGCGATATCTTGGAAGTTCAGTCTCAGTCGTTTTGGGGGCTGATACTTTTCGAGTAGCCTCCACTTTCTGGCGTGCGATACCGCGCAAGCTAGTGTCCTTGAAATTTTTCTATTGATGATGAACAATGTCGTATTTGACGAATAACAAAGGGAAATGGTGAAAAAAAAAAAAAAACACGCCGTTAGGTAAGAAGGCATGCGAAATAGAATGAAAAGGCGAGCCTTGTGAAGATCCGATTCCTTGTTGTGGCGTTTAAGCTGGTCCATACTCTTGAACTGCCTCGAACAGAGCAGACACGTCATCGCGCTAGTGTCAGAGAATTCGAATTCGGCTTCCACTGGCTCGGGGGTCGTCGTTGTCGATGGCCCATTGGAGATGGCCGAGGGTTGCGAAGTAAACGCCTGAGATACTGATAGGTGAGCACTCGCTGTTTCGGTCCCCGGCGTTCCAGCTTGAATTCTAGGTACCGAAGGTTGTCCTTCTTTGAGTTCTTCTTGTACTTGATTCCATTTCTGGATATTGTTGGCGGTCTGAATTGATGTCGAACCGTGAGTAACAACGGCCAATTCGAATTGCACTGGTACCTTTTTGCTCGCAATGAGCGGTGCAACTTTTCTAGATGCAGTAGCTAACAACGATATAAGCAAGCGAAGATCAAAGTGTAACGTGGAGTAGAAACCTTTGTCATCCTCCATTGCTAATTCTGGCCCAGTTTCTTCATCACCAGGATCGAAATCTTCCGCGGAGAATCCTAAGGATAACGATGCTGGTCCTCTGGATGCCGAAAGTGACGCCAAAGGTTTGTTGCCGGTTGAGCCTGTTTTGAAATTGAGAGTAACTGGCTTGTCAGAGACAGGTAACGCAGACGGGGCCGGTGGTCTCTTTGACGATTCGTCTAAAAATGTTGAATCATCATTGATTAAGTACAGCGCTGTAGACGTACCCTTGGTTCTCTTCTTTTTCTCTTTATCTTTTATGGCAACCGCGGCTACGACCGGAGCTTGTGTCGCAGCTGGTTCATCTACCTTGAACTCCAAGACAGCGACGGTCGCCGACTCATCCCAGTACTTGACAAAGGTGTTTTCAACACCACCAAGATTAACAGACGATGGTATAGCGGTTTCGTCACGAAGCATATAATCTGAGACTGGTTGGAAAGAATATGGGTGTGCAAATGAAACTGCAACAGGTTTGTCCGAAATGCGAAAGCCGGAAGGATGGATCTGCGGCGACATGCTATTCGCTAAGACTGAAGATGCGGCCTGTGCAAGAGGAGTAAGAAGAGGACAACCGCAAAAAGGTGATAAATACCTGAATATCGACAAACTCGACAAAGGCAAACTGAAAGCTAGCCAAGGTTACCTTGTCTTTGATAAGGATAATTCGTTTCATGCCCTTGTGGCCCTCCTTTCCGGGCCCTGCGGAACCCATCATGGCTTGCGCGATAGCCTGGGGACCAGAAAGAGGATCCAAACCGCGGAAGAGCAGCACAGCAGCCGGTGCATTGCCAATGTCACGAGTACCATCGTTCGCATTCTGTCGACGGCCTTTGTCGTGAGGTATTGCACTCTGTGAGTAGTCGATTTTGACTCTGCGGCCATTATGTGGAGTGCCCATTTCAATAGCTTTATAGAAAGCTGCTTTGGCCGATGCACCATGCGATGCAGGTGGTGGAACTTGGATGAACGGAAACAGTGGGTCCACATATGCACGGGCGTGATCCACGCTCGCGAACTGAGCGAAACCGAAGCCCTTGGAAATACCTTCAAAATCCAATGGTCACACATGTCAATGCGCTATACAATATGCAATATGAACGGGGCAAGTGCCTGATGATCTGTCTCTTATGATGGTGACTGTCTCGATGTTGCACCCGTGACTGGAGAGGTAAGCCTGCAGCTAAAGTATGAGATGGATTCAGCTTTGTATCGAAGGACATGTAAAGTGTATCGACAAACATCCGCCTCTGAGAAATCAGGGTCTAAACCCAGAAAAATGACATGCGAACTGGGTTCGCTTGGAACTAGGCGCTTCTTACTATGGAAGCCCTTGCCATGTCGGTCGTCGTTGGCATAACCGGGTGCAGAGTCGTTCTGTTTGGTCGGATGGGGTTGTACATAATTGGACTCGTAAGCAGCATCGTCGTAAGACTGGGCATCATATCCCTAAGTTATGTAAATGAGCAACGATGAAAGCAAAACGAAGGATAGACACGAACCCCATTATTATATTTTCTGCGTTTCCCGTCGCCGTAGTAGTCGTCTTCTCGACCGTGTACATTTCCTTTGTTATCCGCTTGCCAATATCCTTGATCGGACCAGCCATCTTTACCTTTGTCCCAGTCCCGGTTGTAGGCCATATTGTCGGAAAAGTCGTAAGGATGGTGAGTGGTGGTGGTAACGGTGAGGAATGAAATTTGGTTGGGGCCAAGTTTGTAACCGGTTTGACCAAACATTGTACAACAACTCTCTCTAGACTCCACTACGATGGCTGCTGCAAGTATGTCCTGGTCCACTCGGTGCCTTCGACAATACTGACGAACACTTGTCTGCCCTACAGGTTACCTCAAGGTATACAAACCACACTTATTTTTGCTGGCAACTCATTGACTGGCATTTCCAGGTTGACCCTGCCATTGAGCGATGGAATCGCATGGTGAGTGGTTTCTAATGCATTGGTCAGCAGGTATTCGTTCCAACACACATTGGCACAGCGTGAAGACGCATACAAACACTTTAGATTCACCCGTCGCACTACCTTGATCTCGCTCACTGGCTTCCTATTCGTTCCTGGTGCCATCTACTATCTTGCATCACAGACGCATGTGAGGACGAAAACAGCCATCGATGTTTCTGAGCTCACGCCTCGTATCACAGTTCAAATACAAGTGGACGGGCAAACGCAAGGGTGACTCCCTTGCTGAATATTAATAGTAGCTTGGGAGGTAGTTGTATGCGTGATCAAGTGCAACTACACGTGATACCTGGTTTAAAACCTCTTGCAGAGCTCTATAGCGATCTTGCAACCTCCGCCAATAATGGTACTCAACAGCGCATGAGCTGGTGCTCGTTGCGAATGATGCTTGACTGCAGTGTCGAGGTGCTCGAGTTCATCGTCTCGCAACTCTTTGATGACCTCCCGCAGTAACGGCACGCTTGGATGTGACGAACGTAGTGACTCGAACTCTTGCAGTTGACTTGTATATGGCATGTGAGCGCGGATGTAAGGCATGCGAGGAATCTTACTCGTCATAATGTTCGCCAATGACCGTTTCGACGGCTTCTGTACAAGCCATGGCAGCTTCCTTACCCAAAAGAGCGGTGACGACGCCGAGACCGTAACCAGCAGCTTTAGCTACCCCGGTCAGAATTGTGGGCCGCACTTGATGTTGAACTTGAAGTTTGTCCATGACCAACAAATGTTGTTTTTCCTGGTCCCACATCTCCTGTGGTAGGGGTGATCACACGAGGTGAACCTGATACGATGGGCGATACCCACCTGAATCAATGGACCGACCGATGGGTCCTGCCCAAGCACGGTCATCTGCCCCTTGTAAATGTAATTTGCAGCGATTTCCCCGGCATGGTCGACACGCAATGCACTGTCTAAAATTGCGCGTTGTTGAGGTGTGAGGCCAGACGGGGTGGATGTCAGTGCAGGAACATGCGCATGCACGGGTTTGGTGTAGATGGCCGATGCTCTGGTGGACAAGGCACGGACGCTGAGTGTCGGAGGTGGCATGGGAGAGAAGCGGAGGTGAGACAGCCGGGCCATGTTATCCGCAACGCACAAGGCGGCGCTGGCAAAAGGTCGGTGTACTCGCTCTATTTTCCGCAGTGACCACGAACGCCCGTCATACAGGTGGTTTCAGAGACGTGTCCGACATCCTCCTCGCTACCCCCAGTGACATATCCAGGGCATGCAAAATACCCCCTTATGAAGTAAACGATATCATCACCCTCATATGTCGGGAACGTGCTCAACCTCCCCGTCCGCTGCAAGCGCTCTTATCCGATGCAAACGGGTCTTTCACGACAGGCGACTCCGAGCTCGACGCCATTCTGGGGGGCGGTATCGCGACCGGTATGGTTTGGGAAGTTGTCGGCGAGAGGTATCGTCACAACCACACCTTCTAGATTTTGAAAGGCTAAAAGCATCTTGTCCAGCGCTGCCGGGAAAACCCAGCTCGCCCTTCAGCTCTCTCTCTTCGTGCAGCTCCCCCACGACCAAGGCGGTTTATCAGGATCCGCATGCTACATCACCATCGCCTCCCACCTCCAAACATTCCGACTGCAGCAAATTCTGGATAGCCATCCTCTTCTCTCCTCCTCATTCTGTACTTTCTCGGACGTTCAGACCGTCCAAACGCCCACAATTCCGAGGCTCATCCATGTCCTGTCGACTTTCCTCCCCCAGTACATCGAATCGGCCTCCAGAAACCCTTCCTCAAAGCCACTAAGGCTGCTTATTATCGATGCGCTTGCAGAGCTTTTTCATTCCGCCGGTAAGACCACGACAAACACGCTGGTCGAACGCTCCCGCCAAATTTCCAAAATATCTTCCCTTCTCCACCTTCTTGCAAACAAGTACTCCATCGCTGTGCTCGTCCTAAATGAGGTCATCGATGTTGTTGATCGCGACCAATCTCCAGCTACCGATATGATCAGCTACCGAGATCAGTCCAAGTTGTTTGGCCGAGCTGACGGCATTCCTGGCCAAAGTCGCAAGGAAGCGGCATTAGGTCTTGTCTGGGCAAATCAAGTGAACGCCCGCATATTCCTCACTCGAACCGGAAGGAGGCGGTATCTCGACGAGAGCGAGATCCCGAAAAAGCGGCCCGCTATCAGCACTGTCTCATCCTCCGAGATAGCTATAACTCTAGCCAGTGACGAGCCAGTACTAGTCCGACGCCTTTCTGTCGTCTTTAACTCGGTAGCTTCGCCCGCATCTTGTGACTACATCGTCACAGCGGAGGGTATCTCCATTGTACCTGGAAGTACTGTCTCGTTGCATACGAGTGTAAATGAACACCCAACGACGAACTCTGTCGTGGAAAAAGGGAAACAGACTGACAACGTCGCGCCACTGGACGCTGGTTTCGTCGCTGATAGCTTTACTATGGAGAATGACAGGCCACTTACGCCTGAAAACGAGCAGGGACCGACCGATGACAAGGACGAGTGGGACGGTTTCTGGGCACAAAATTCTTTGCCAGATGATGTGTTCAGTCAACTAGACTCACTTGATGCACTCCCGAATGCATGATGCTTGCTCCATCGTAATACCGTGAAAGAAATGAACGAATGCTATTATCATGGTTTCTGATTTCCAAGGAACCAGTCCAAGATTGCTCCAGATGATGGGGATACAACAATCAGAGTTTAACAAATGGGCACGTCACTCCACTCCAAATGCTTCCGTGTTCTGGATGCCTGCCTTACTGGAAGATGCGTCAAGTTTCCGTCCAGCTCGTGACCATGTGCTGCATAACGCGAGCTGGGTGCCTTTGTGATTGGATACCGTGGTATCACTTCCACAGCGCCGGGATGCTTGTCGATCCACGAAACAATGAACCCAATTAAAGCTACTCTACGATTAGCCTGAACTCCCAAGGACCACAAGCATGGAGACTCACCAAGGAGGACATCAGTATATGCCATGCCGAGTTGTACACCTGCGGGCAGGCAGGAGTTTCCCGTGTTTGCGAAATCGTTGCAAAGACCCACGCCACGATACTGATGTACATGGGCTGTCAGGGTGACTGCAAGAGCTAAACAGGGTATTAATGCCGGGTGCCGGGTGCATATGTGCAGCAGGTCCATACCGAGACCAAGCAGGCTGCAGAAACCGAATAGGCCCAAGTTTCTCGTGTTGCTGGTTTCTTCGTCTTGACTCGTATATTGGTGGCAAAGACTGGTCAATACGTCAGTTCGGGGACATTTTCAAAGATGACGAGCCGCTCACCAGCCAACGACGACGAATAAATTGAGGATAGTATAGGAGATGGCCAGGGCCTGGAAGGCTGGATAGGCATGTGTCACTTGATCAATTTGTAGCAAGATAATCCTGACCGTGATACATACCTCCGGTCTTCTGATGAAAGGTGACCGCAGAAAGTATGAGCAAGATAACATTGGTGACAACGATGAAAGCTACGGGTGACCGTCAGCTAATTCGGATCGAACCAGTATATGATAGACTTACACAGGATGATCGTGCGCAGAAGAGCAAAAGGGAAAGGCATGGTGTCACAGACAGCCAATCTGACAGAAAAATATAGAAATGAATGTAAATGCAATGCAAAAGGAAGAGCGTTGGGTACTTTCAATCATGAAGTTAGGCTGGCGCATTATATGGAATTTGGAGGTCATTGTTCACCTGTGCGAGGAGATGGATAGATAATAAGGCGGTGTAAACCATCAGGACAATGGGCGCGCACATTTCATTTAGAGTTGCCGGGGCCAGTGGGTAAAGCAAACGAGCAGTGGGGCTAGTGAATGAATAATGAGTGATATATTATGGGTATTTCAAAGTGTACAATGGTAAGTTTTGCTGAAACAACGGATCGAGGTGGAGGGGAATCGATGTTCATATATGATCACTGAAGTTCCATATTCTAACATCACCGTCGTCACTTCCAGAGATGACCTTGTCTTCTCCGAGAGCAATGCAAGTCACCGCTCCGCGGTGTCCAAACAGAGTAGCAGTGCACTTGCCCTCTTCGCGGTTCCAGACCTAGCAGTCAACCCGTTCAGTATCAATCCATGACCTGGTCGAAAGAGCTTATGTACAAACCTTGATCGTGCGATCGTGGCTCCCGCTGACAAGTCTAAGTTGATCGCATGCCACTGCCCACACGCCCTCAATGTGCCCGAATAATGTCCGCGTAGCTTTGCCTGTCTCAATGTCCCACATCTTGATCGTATTGTCCAGGCTTCCCGATATCAGTACGGGCTTCTTGATCGAGTTGCAGGTTGCACTGGTAGGGATTCCTGCAGTGAAACTTGTGTTCCACTTGTCCAAACTCTCATTCTTCTTCCTCTCATCGTGCGTGACAACGGTGCAGATGTCTGCGGCATCCGATCCACGGCAGAGCTGGGTGTCTGACGTGCGCCAGCTATCATCTTCGTTCGACTCGTCTACCTCAAGGAGTCGTAGGCTCTGGACCTGACCAACATGGCCAATGAACTGACGCACACACGTTCGCTTTGCGAGATCCCAAAGCCGAATGACGCCGTCATCCGAGGCGGAGAAAAGCATCTTGCCATTCTCAATCTTGAGCGAGGATCGACAAGAATTGGAAGGTGAGGCTGAATTTCCGTGGACATCCCACAACCTCACTGAATTGACCCAGTCGCTATGTCCACGAAGAGTAAAAGCCTCTCCTGTACAAAAGTTCCATATTTTGACAGTGGTGTCCACGCTACCGCTTGCTAAGACGTTTGCGTCATAATTGAGACATACGACGCCCTCGGTGTGTCCCTCCAGGGTGCGTATGCACTCTCCTCTGCGCCAATCCCACACGCGGATAGTATGATCCATGCTTCCCGTTATCAGCTTTGCCTCGTCAAACTGGAGTGCCCGTATGGCCCTCGTATGACCTCTGAGACAACGGACCTCCAAACCGGTTTCGAGGTTCCAAACACGCGCGGTCCGGTCGTAGGAGCCGGTGATGAGGATAGGAAAAGACGGATGCTGGAATGTTTCGCTAAATTGGAGACACATGACGCCATCTGTGTGGCCTCGCAGAGTACGGACGAGACACCGACCGCGACGCCAATTTCGCTCGATGGTAAGACGCTCGCTGTAGACATCTTTCCAGGGACGAGTCAAGATCTCTAGCTGGGTATCTTTGGAAGGAGTAAGGAGGTTGGGGGGCTGGGGACTTGAACCAGGTAGTGGTGATACTGCGGCGGAAGCATGGGGTGAATATAGGGTTTTCGGCTGATCGTATGGGTGTGAAGAATCCTCTGTCCTCTGACGTTTCGAAGGTCTATCGAGGTCGGCGGATTCTAAGTCCCGTTTGGGAGAGGGAAGGGGAGGAGTACAAACTTGACGCCTACGTTCCAAGATAGGCAAGCCCCATCCACACTTGAGGCATTTTTGTCCGATATGCTGTTGACAAATCTCGCGCCAGAGAACATCGTCGTCGGCAAGACTGTGCCAATGTTTGGAAACCTGGGCAGCCCGGCAGAGGGACGTAGCATCGAGGTGGGCAAGGATTCTGAGAGAGACTTCGCGGGGGAGGGCGGTGAATGGATCTATCCTGGTGAGGTGTCCAAGTTGCTCTGTCAAGAGGGAGAGTTGGGAGAAGCAACACATTGTGAGGATGCCCTGGAGGATGAGCTCTCGCCTGGGATGGGAAGAAGAGGAAAAGTTGGACCAGATCGAATTGACGACCTGACGTTCCTCTTCGGGGAGGGCGTCGAGGGCCTGGAGAGGTGGATCAAACGACGGTTTTACGATACCGAAAGAGAGGCTCACCTGCTGGAGCTTGAGGTTGGTACCCTGGTCTGCGGTGCGCTGGTGTCGGACGCAGAGCTTCCGGGGGGGATGCTGTGAAGATGGTTCTGACTGCGTGGAGACGTGCATCTTTGTGATGGTGCCGAGCTGGGGTGAGATGGGGAATGGTGATCGGTTCGGAGTCGTACTAGTACTGCTAAGCGATCTCGGTGCGGCCAAACGGGGTGCGGGAAGGGTATCACAAGAGTGCGAGTTCGAGCTCGTCGTCGCTGGCGACATGGTCGAAGACGACTCTGAGGAGAAATACGAAGATTTAAACGTGGCCGATGTCGACTTTCTTGACGCATATGGCACGCGACATCACGCCAGTCTTTGGTCACATTGGAGTGCTGCTCACGCAATTACACCGCCACCACTAGCAATACAGCGCAGTATACGACGCTCGCTCGCAATTCGATATCATACTATACGCACAAATCAGATACACACACACACACACGCACGCACGCACGCTCGGCGTATTCCTTCCTGCTGCGGAATCATCAATCCAGCGTGATTCTCAGCTGCTCCAACGGTATCGGCTCGAACGTGTCCAGATCGATACCCCGTGAGCGTAATTCGGGTATGCAGTGTGGTGGAACGAGCTGCCGGTTCAATTCAGGACGCACAGAGAGTTCTACGGTATTCAATCGTTAAATCAACGCTCGGGCCTTTTTGATGCCATTCGTTCGGCTTACCTTCTCGAGTAAAGTTGAACAGGGGCGGGAATTCTTTCTGGTTAGGCATTCTCGCTCCCTCCCCACGCAGCTCGTCAAAGAATGGGTGCACCATGGCTTCCACTGCGCTCAGTCGCGCACCAGGAGTATATTCAAGGAGCTTCGCGACCAGATCTATTGCTTCGGGCGCAGTGCGCGGTCGAAAGACCTATAAATGACATCAGATGTCGTATGCCAGGACACGCTCGCACCGACCTTGTTGAACGGATGGGGCTTGATCTGAGGGAACTTGTGTTCCATATAGTTTGGGTTCATCGTCTTGATTTGTTCTCGGGATGGTGTACCAAGAACCTTGATGATTTCCACCAGCTGATCAATACCACTCTCCCCCGGGAAAAGTGGTTGTCCCAACATTAACTCGGCCATTACACAGCCGGTCGACCATATATCTGCTCACACGGTCGGCTGAACGAGCGGTATAGGCAAGTATGTAGTACTGACCGATATTTGTTGTGTAGTTTGTAGCTCCAAAAATGAGCTCTGGTGCGCGATAGTACCGCGAGCAAATGTAACTGACGTTGGGCTCGCCCGCGACGAGAATCTTTGCGGAACCAAAGTCGCATAGCTTCAAGACGCCGGTAGCGGGGTTCAAGAGCAAGTTCTGAGGTTTGATATCACGATGGCAGATGCCAACGGAATGGATGTAAGCGAGGGAACGGAGGAGTTGATACATATACAGTTTGATTTGGAGAGCGGGCATGGGTTGTTTGAGTTTGGAATAATGACGACTAGCGCGATAGACAGTTTCAGGAACATATTCGAGGACAAGGTTGAGATAGACCTCGTCCTTCTATAGGAAAAGGTGAATTGCCAGGCAACGTAGGATAATGTATCATGCGGACCTTGTCACCGTTGGAATAGAAAAACGCTTTGAGATCGACGACGTTTGGATGGGAAACGAGTCTCATGATTTGAAGTTCGCGATTCTGTATAGTGAAAATGACATGGTGAGCAACAGAGGGAGAAGGAAAGTTAGGGAAAAAAAAAATCGATGGGGCGAAGTGGACGAGACCTTGAAACGCTTGTCCTGAAGGACTTTCTTGATGGCGATTTCTTCCGAGTCCTTTGATGAGTCTGATACCAGCTTTGCCTGGAATACGACGCCAAAGGAGCCGTTACCGATGACTTTGCAGTTTGTGTAGGCGAGCTCGCGTTGCTCGCTTGTCTTTCCGTCTGAAGCGACGACTTTGACGATCCTATGAGGGTCGTCGATGGCTAGTTGATTGATGAAGAGATGGGGAGATGAGTCCATGGAAGTGTGGGGAAATGGGGAGGGGGGAGAAGAAAACGAATGGGAGATGAGGGAAGGAAGGAGGCGGGAAAACCATATATGGATGTAGAGGATCGGGGGAGGGGAAGAGAGTGGAAAGAAAACTCACGTGACAACTTGACACCGTTGATTGGAGCGTTGGAGGCCATCTGAGCAAGAACGGGGAATGGCAGGAGACGAGCGGAAGATTGGGACGGATCAGGATGGCGATGGTGGTGAGTTGAGGGGGAGTAAAAGTGCGGGTGGAGACAGCGAGAGCGGTGGAGTGCGAGGATGGGCAAGTACAGCGCGTGGATCGGTTGGGATTGGTGGCCGCGAAGAC
>JBBPJU010001013.1:0-14996 GCA_038088875.1 Austroboletus festivus
GAGGAGCCATGTGGTGTCGCCTTTTTCGAACACTTCGACTTCGTGGGCCGAAGTATGGGTGCGGAGCATGAGGTCCTTGTTGACATAGTAGCTGTCCGTGACGGAGCGGCCAGGATGATCTGGAGGGAAGGACAGAAGGTCAAAATTTTGATATGGGGTGACGAGTGGGGAGAGAGAGGACAGGTGCGTGTAGGATGGAAAGTGGGACTCGACGAGGGTGCGGAGGGTGTGAAGGGGATGAGCCGGTTGCGCGTGCAGTTTCATAGGGAGTTTTGAGAGAACGGTCGGGGACACATTCGTCGTCTCGTCGGTGGGGTAATCTTGACCAAGCACATTTACCGTCGTCGTGCGCGTCGACGAGGCGATGGTTGTATGCGACCTGAGCGAGAGTCGCGGACGCAACGCGGTGGGGAAGCGCATGATCGAGGACGGCGAGCGCGTTTGTATAGGCGTGTTTATGCGTCGGGTGGTAATGTGTGCGTCACGTGAGACTGCTCTCTGTCTGTCTGAATGTCGTCGGGAGAGGCGCGCACACAGGTACTGTCGCTCTCCTTCGTCCTCGTCGTCCACGTCTCTGATGACAGCAGACATCGGGGCGCAAGTCATTTTCAAAAAGGCCCCTCGTACATTCGGATGACGACGACGATGATGACCCCTCGATCACCCAAAATACCAAGCGCGCACGCACAGTCGACGTCGACGTACTCTCCTCTGACGATGATGACGACATGGATGTAGATGTAGAGGCTTTAGATGACTCCAGACAGCGTTCTCTTAGTATTACCGACGAGAGTCGCTTCCTCCCAGAAGACGATGTACCTCACGATCAGGCGAAGGAAGGCAAGAAACGCACGAAAACGACAGCTGTTTCTGCATCCATAAAGAAAAAGCCTCGGATGGTCTATTCGGACGAGGAAGAAAGCCACATCGAACACGATTCTACGGAGGGTAATTTCAGTGATTCTGCGCTTCCTCTCGACGATATCTCTGACCACGACTTTGAACTTGACACTGCACCCAAACGGAGTGCTCTGAAAGTAAAGGCCGGTGCCGTCAAGGGCAAGGCCGGAAAGACCAGATTGGGACTCAAAGGTGCTCAGGCAAAGGATTCCAAGGATAAGGACAAGGACAAGGACAAGGAAATCCTGATGAAAGACGAACGCAAGCTGGCCGTACCTCCCGTCACGACTTCCCGAGCATCCAGTGCTGCAACCCAGAGCCAACCTTCGGATTTGTTTTCCAACGACGACCTCGCACTGTCCTCTACGGTGGATGCGCCGCCGGATGTATTGCAATCCGCAAGAGATGCACTGAGCCAACCGATTCCAAAGAAGCGAAAACTTCCACCGATCAAGAAGAACAAGACATCAACCGGTCCGATGGGAACGTCTACACCCAGCATTACCGCGACGCAAAAGTCGGCGCCGGCACCTGTTCAAGAGTTAGCGAAACCGTCGTTACCCACTTCCGAACAACGAAAGCAAGCGTTGACGGGAGTGCGGGACATTGACTTGGGTGATTCCAAAGTGTATGCGGAGCTTTTCAAAGGTGTAAGTCCATATTGATAATGAGGCTCGGTGTTATCTATACTTACTCGTTAGGCTGGTGGCAACACACCGAGATCTGGATTGAAGAATGCAGAAGAACGGCGGAAAGAGTTGGACAAGATGAGAGATGACGCTAGAGCCAGGCGGGCCGAGGAAACAGTAAGATGACCGAGCTAGTCCGACGCGTTTGCTCAGGTTTTGTTTGCAGAAATTTACATTCGATCTGCAGTCGCAGTGCGATAAGATTGCGCGATTCGAGCAGCGTTTGCGTACGGAGAATAGTACTGTACTTCACCCGAATTTCCTCGCAGCAAAGTTTAGAGATGAATGGGAACTGGAGAGACGACATAAGCGGACCACCTCCAAAGAAGAGGGAGAGGCATGACGTGTTTGTATCAGTCTACTGCTTGTAGTACAGTATACCAATAACTAGAGTAGTGTTACGTCGGACCATCGGGACGTGCTGATAAAGATTCACAGATACTGGTGGATAGACGAGTGATCTGATAGATGCAGGTCTCGAACCATTTCTTGTCAGCCTTTTTTTTGGAGATGGGGATGTTGTCGGAGTGGACGTCAAGGGCGTTGAGTTGATTGGCGAGGGGTAAGAGTGTTATCACTTGCGTTTGGAGGTAAGTAGCAACGGGGAGGATGTCGAGGACGATATTGCGGATATGATCTGGGTCCTGCGGGGAATACAGGGCCGCGACGAGGTCGTCTGATGTGGAGAGGAGTAGATTAGATTGGGAGAGAAGGGAGTCAAAAGCGGATATGGGTGCGGAGGAGGCGAAAGCGAGGAGGTCGGAAAAGATGCGCTTGTGGAGGAGCGTGGTGAGACGCAAGAGGTGATGTACCTAGACTCGGGGTTAGCAAGTGTCCTATGAGGTGGACGAGATACCGTACATTGTTTGCGCGGGCTATCTCGTGTTCGTCGAGTTTTTGCGCGTTTCCGAGACCGATTTCGTCCCATCCGTCGACCAGATCATCGGTGGGGAGGTGGTCACCTTCGGCATCGCTGATGATCCTGGTAACCTCCTGGAGGTTGTCGTCGAGGGATTCTCTGTTTAATTTCCAGGCGAGATAGACTGCGGTCTGGTTGTCCTTGGGGATTCCAGATGGGCTCCTTGCGTTGGTGATGAGGTCGTGGAGGGTGCCAGTCTTGACGAGATAGTCATCGGAGATGGGATTGTCGATGAAGGACTGAGCGAGTGCGCGAAGAGCGTCTATGATGTCGTGTACACGATCTGTGACATGTTTGACGAGGGTTGCACCGTGAAGATGAGCGCGGAGGAGACGTGTAGCATGCGCGAGTGCGGTGGTGTGTTGAGCGAGGTCGTTTATGATAGATGTGGATGTAGATGCGAGGGAAAGTTTAGTGGATGTGGTGTATAAGAGTGCGAGGAGTGCGTCGATATCAGCGAGGATGAGCGGGAGTGGTTCGGTGTCGTAGGGCGAGGTATCATCATCGTCGGAGAGGGCGGCTGTGCAAGATTGGGTGAGGACGTCCATTGAGAAGAGAGAGAAGTGGAATGGATTATGTAACCCTCTCTTTGATGTCGTTCATCTGTCTCCGTCTTAGAGGGTCCTCGACGCTCTTCAGGTCCATTCACTCACTCCCTCTCCGTCATCACCCTCGACCCCTTCGACCTCGACACTTCCCACTTCCTTTCCATAGTCGCAGCCTCGCCTTCTTTCCCTGGTCTAACCCCGCACCCTCCCTCGACACCGCCGCACACATCGCCCAGCTCGAGGCACACGCCAACGCACATCCAAGCGACGTTCAAAAACAGCTCGCGTTCTATAACGCTCTCATCGCAACCCGCACAAAGCATGGATACGACACCCTCATCGACCGCTGGGAACTCACGTCCGAACGCGTAAGTCCCTCCTCGTACCCACCCCGCTCGTCCTCACCCTCCCCAGAACCCCACCTCTCCCCTTCTCCGCTCAGATGAGGCGTTTGAATTGTATCTCGACGCCCTCGCCAGCTCCGGACGCGAATCGGCCATAGATACCGCAGTCGCCAAACGACAGTCTCTTCTTGACTCGACTCCCTCGCTGGATACCACTCCCCAAGATGACCCTGCACCCTCACCCCCGCCATCCACTACCACCCAGTCCAGGAGCGAAAAAATTGCCGCAGACCTTCTCGCCAAGCGCGCCAACCCCACTCCCCCTCCATCACAAGATCCTCCTCCATCCAATCCCGCAATCGCAAACCTCGCTGCCGCCCTCACCAAGGGTGCAGGCGTTAGCGGTAACCCAATCCATGTCACCCTCAGTGAACGTGAGCCCTCAATCACTCACTCACACTCTCATTCTCTCATGATACTCACCCACTTCGACAGCCAAAGGCTCTCTCACTATACGCGTCGTTCGTTTTGTCGTGCTCGCCGGTCTAGGTGGCTTCTGTATGTTCACTCTTCCACCTCTTTGTTTCACTCCCTAATCCCCCCTCAGTCATGCTGGTCATTCTTTCCGTTCTCCTCGAAAACTCTGGCTTGCTCAAGGCAGGCGGGCGCACCACAGAGTTTGAGCCGCTTCAACAAAAACCTGTCAAATTCAGTGACGTCCATGGCATTGACGAAGTCAAACAGGCGTGTCTCTCATCACTTCTCGGCCTCTGCGTCCTCTTCTCATCTCTTTCTCGTAGGAACTCGCAGACGTAGTAACTTTTTTGAAAGACCCCACCGCATTTGCTTCTCTCGGTGGAAAACTACCAAAGGGTATCCTTTTGACAGGTCCCCCTGGTACCGGAAAAACCATGTTAGCTAGGGCTATTGCTGGAGAGGCTGGCGTTCCGTTCTTCTTCTCTTCCGGATCCGAGTTCGAGGAAATGTTTGTTGGTGTGGGTGCAAAACGTGTTCGCGACCTCTTTGCAGCCGCGCGCAAGAAGCAACCCGCCATTATTTTCATCGACGAACTCGATGCCGTTGGCGGAAAACGATCCCAACGTGACCAGCACTACATGAAACAGACCTTGAATCAGTTGTTGGTCGAGATGGACGGGTTCCTGCAAACAGAAGGTGTCATCGTTATTGCCGCAACAAACTTTCCCCAAAGCTTGGACCCGTGCGCGCCCTATTGACATGCCCACGGAAATAATGGTCTCACTTGCTTCTTCTTGTCTAGTGCGCTCACCCGTCCCGGTCGTTTCGATCGTCACATTGCCGTCCCTCTTCCCGACATTCGTGGCAGGATACAACTTCTCAGTCATTTTATGAAGGACGTCGTCGCTAGTGATGGTATGTCCTCCTTTCATTCCTCGCCAGTCTTATCGTTCATTCCTCAGCCGTCGACCCCATGATCTTGGCTCGAGGTACGCCTGGGTTCTCCGGTGCCGAACTGCAAAACATGGTCAAGTGGGTTGTCCTCTTATCGCTGAAAATGACCACTTACCGACTTGTTCAGTTTGGCTGCTATCCAGGCCGCAAAAGAAGGTTTCAAAGAAGTTACTTTAAAGCACTTTGAATGGGCAAAGGTTTGTTTGTTTGTTTTTCATTGCCTCGTCGCAGAGCCAGGGTTTATCCGAGGGTGTCAGGATCGCATCGTCATGGGCGCTGAGCGCAAGAGTGCATACATTGACGAAAAGAACAAGTTACTCACGGCTTATCACGAGGTGGGTTGACGCAGGACGGATAAATACACATTACATTCTCACTCGCACAAGGGTGGTCATGCTCTGACAGCACTCTACACCGAAGGCGCAATGCCCTTGCACAAGGTTACGTGTGTACCCCGTGGTCATGCGCTCGGTGTTGTACGTCAAGGTGTTGTCAACGACTGTCGACGTGATACTTAGGCATGGATTTACAGACCTCTCAGTTGCCGGAAGGGGACATGTACTCCATCTCACAGAGTGAATACAAGGCTATGATCGATGTGTGTATGGGCGGTCGGGTTGCGGAGACTTTGAGTAAGCTGTCCTTTTTCTTTTCTTTTCGCTTCGGCACCCATGACTCCTCGATGACAGTTTACGGCGAAGGTGGCCTGACGAGCGGATGTTCTTCCGATCTTCAAAAGGCAACACAAACGGCGACGCAAATGGTCAAGGTGAGCAAGTTTGGATGCCGCCGGGATGTGGATGACGGGGACTTTGTGCAGAACTTTGGTTTCTCTGGCAAAGTGGGGCCCGTGTTTTACAATGACCAAAATGGACCTCTTAGTCCGCAAACGAGTGAGAGGATCGACTCGGAAATCTTGACGTGAGTCGTCATCAAGAGGGTTCGAGTTCAAACTGAGGTTGTCGCAGGTTACTTCAACAAGGCGAGAACCGGGTGATTAAGCTCTTGGAATCTAAAAAGGATGAGCTGCATCGGGTAGGTGAAGGTTTGTTATCGCCGTATGCTGTCATCTGACGAGAACATTGTACCAGCTGGCGCGGGCTTTGGTTGAGCACGAGACGCTGAGTGCGGAAGAGGTCCGACAAGTGATCAGGGGCGAGCCGATACGAAACCTGGAGGAGAAGCTATCGGAGTAAAAAAGAATAGATTCGGATGATATAAGTAGATGGATCAAGTATCATTAATGGTGGAAGATTTGGTTTGCACTATTGGGGATTAGCGTGTGAAGTGGAGTGACAGGTGTGCCGGCTAGAATAAAAAGAAGCGGTGCGTCGGAAGCAGAATCAGGAAATAAATAAATAAAAAAAAAGAAGGGGTTTTTTGGTATTTCTCCTACCTCCGCCGACGAGAGGTAAGTTGCTGGAATTGTCGGGTGACATGGCTAAAACGTGCTCGTAGGATGTGTCATCGTCTACTCAAGTTTGTCAAACACAACGGATGCGGTCACAACACATTCCAAGGCGACGATTTCATTGACTGTCGCACACACACTTGCTTCCTCAGCGCAAACCATCCCCCCAACTGTAATTCCCCTTCAAAACCCTGCCCATGCCGCCGCTATTATAAGTGCGCTACAACCTCTTTTTATCTCCCCTATCCTCACCCGGTCATTTATATCAGCCAGCCAGAACGGCTCATCACCCACCAAGTCCGTCCCCGCTTCTTCTCCGTAACCTTGCTCACCGTCCCCTTCCCCATCCAGGTCTCTGGAAAATGTCCAAACTGTCCCCCATGATGCATGATCTCCCCAAAAAAAAAAAGAAGTTAATTTCCACTCTCCATTTGTGTGTACATATGCCCCCTACCCACGACTGTAACATATGCATCTGTAACAAAAAAAAAA
This sequence comes from Austroboletus festivus, assembly GCA_038088875.1. Classification (NCBI taxonomy): domain Eukaryota; kingdom Fungi; phylum Basidiomycota; class Agaricomycetes; order Boletales; family Boletaceae; genus Austroboletus; species Austroboletus festivus. The sequence goes on from JBBPJU010001013.1 coordinate 6,735, forward strand.
AAAAAAAAAAAAGATAATGTCTGATCGTTAGAGGTCTAGATCCATTAGCATCTCATCGTTTATTCCACCATCCCCGTACTCCTCCGTCTCCCCATCCTGCTGCGTTCCCAATAGTAGTTCCTGCTCCTTTTGCTTCGCTTGTGCCTTTTCAATGTCTTCTAGCGTCCACAAAGACACGCCCGTCTGGTTTTCGTTTGGGTTCTGCGAAATCGTTCGCATAAACAACTTGGACAACGTCACAGCCATGTCCGTAGACAGGTTCGAGGCCACCTCGGTGATGTACTGATTGATCCACCGAGGCAGCTTTGCACGCTTGTCCGCCCGTGCAAAGCGCTTCGTCGGACTTAGCGATAAGAATATAAAATTATCACACACAACCTACCTTGTCCGCGAAAACCATCAACCCCCAATCGGTCTTCCCACGAAGAACACGCCCGACACATTGCGCCGCGTTTCGCATCGCGTCGAACCCAAGAAACTCGGATTCCCTTATCCGATACGCATCTCGCAGATATTCCAGACGCGCTTTCAGGATTCGGCTTTCTGTGTATTGATACGGCACTCTACAGGCAACCCAATTAGCCCAGCACAACTTGATTAGCGTCAACATTCACCCAAACATGATGACCGCACGCCCATAATTATGGTCAAAATCGATCCCTTCCGATACCTTGCCTCGCGCAACAGACAGCAGTACCGCTCCTCGCCCATTATCGCAAGCCTGCAATCGTCTTTGTATCAGTTCGATCCTGTCAGATTGATCTACTTACTCGTCTATAATTTTCGAGTGCGATGCTTGTCTCATTTGCATCTGGCGTTTCGACGAAGATGAGCTTGTTTTTCCACACCTCGTTCAAGAATCCCTAGAAAGCGTTGCATCAAGGCTCGCGTACATGTGTTTAGCCAACACACCATGTCATTCCACGCTGCCACAATCGACTCCATGTAGAGATAACTGGGGAAGAAGGCAACGATTCCGTCCGGCACAATTTTACTGTATTCAACGAGAATACTTCCAAAATTTCTGACAACAGCCGGATCATTTCGAACCTCGAAACGTGAACTTATAGCAACTTGGTCGCTACCGCGAGTAATGACCTGTATGGTTGCCACAATTCGGTCGTATGCAAATATGATCCACCACTCACCAATGGCAGGAAAGCGTTGCGCGTCAGCGTCATTGGATACGTCTCCTGAACTACTGGCGTAAACTGCAGCATCTTTGGATACATGTCCAGTGGAGAAATCGTCCCAGAAGTAATGACAACACTGCTAAAGTGTTCGAAAACCGGTTTTATAGCCAACGAAGGATCGAGGCATCTGTTTCCAAGTCAGATAACGAAAGAGATCATTAGCCTAAACACCAACGTAAAGTGGAATACAGGGTTGGGTACAGTGGCATTATCAGTCTCAAAAGGTTCGAGGATGAGTAAAAAACCTAGATGCTGGATGATGAGACAGTGGAATCGCAGTTCCGCGAGCAAAACCCACCTTTCTCGTATGTTGCCACCAATGTGGCAAAGGAAGCGACTTTCTGCAATGCAGAATGTTCGTCCAGTCGGGTCAGCTCCAACGTGCGTATTAGTGACTGCAAGCGTTCCGCACAGAATCTAAGAGAATGATTAAATTTGAGAAAGCATCGAATCCCATGTTAGTCACCGTAACGGTCGCCTTTCAATGTAAGTGATGTCTTTAAGATGTTGCAAAAATGAGAGTGGCGTTTCCGCCACTACATGTAGAACACGCATGCGAGTCTTTTAATCGTCAGTTTCATTACATGCACCGCAGTGGTTCATGCAAACCTTGAGGTATTCGACAAAACGCTTGAGAAAAGCGACAAAATGTTCAGCCTTTCTAATATTTCCAGGTATCGCCTCTTTAAGTAGATCATCCGGGAGAACTGAATGCTCATTATTTGTCCCGTGCTCGAGAGAGAACAGCCGCACTTGTCCTTACCCGGATTCGCCATGAATGCGTCTTCGGGAGTGGTCTCCGTCGTCGCCTCTTGTAAGCCTTCAACCAGCTTTGCATACTCATCTTGCAGTTTGGCAGCGTCGGTCTTCTTAATCCTTCCAAGCTTGTCAACATCATGGATAACAATGTACATGACCCTTACTCCTCGATTTTTTCACCCAGTCTTGTCACGCTCCGCACAGCCGAATCGAGCATTGGTCGTGTAAGATCAATGCTGAGGGATTCTATACACACATTGTCTGAAAAACAGTGAGGATCAACTGAACAAGTAAAAAGTCTCCGCTGACCAATATTGTGTGCCTCATCAAATACAACAATGGCATCTTTAGATAGCTCTTTAGACACTTGCTCAGCAACCTTGGGGTCGATTAGATAGTGGAAGGAATATATGATCACGTCGACGAATGGCATCTGATACGGTAATGGTGAACATCGGCCAACTATTCCAGTTGCGCAAAGCCAACCATTCTTCGTACGGTAAAGTAAGGACACGTGCTGTCGTCTCGACCGTGTTGAAGTACGTCTGCAAGTGTCCATATGCCGGATGCTATGAGGGCTCCAGACTCATACTTCCCTAGGTTCTGTCCAAAGATAAAGTCTTGCAATTATGCTCATTGTGAAAAGACTCCTACCTCGTGCCAGTCACAAAGCTCTACTGATCCTGGGTGAGCACGGCCCTTCTCACATACCGCAGAGTTGGTGAGGTCGCGACACCGCGCATCCACAACCTTGCCCTTCTTTTCTTTGGAAACCTACGAGAGAGTGCGTGATCATGAAAGAGACAAGACATGGACACATCACGTACGCACCTCTGGGTGGATGCACAAGTTCTTCCGACTGGTCAAGCCGAGGCCCATGAATTTCTCTTCCTTTTGCTTCTGTTCGGGAGTCTCAGCACATGCTATTCGATACTTCATCAGTCTTTTCAGCTCAGCGAGGGCCTTTTCGATTTCCGGCACGGTACGCGAGCAGTATATGAGTTTACGCTTTGTCGCATGAAACTGTAGGCAAAGATGAGTCCAGACGACCTGATGGTACAAACCTGACATACCTGCTGATACGAGACAATCAAGGACAAAAGCGAGACGGTTTTTCCTGTCCCAGAAGGCATTTCCAGAACACAGTGTCCCTGAGCAGCACAGGATTGAACAGGAATATAGTCGCCCTTTGGGACTTGAAGCGTACCGTAGCGTCGAGCGTTCGCTTGAGATCACACATGTACGCATATTGTTCTAAGAGTGTGATTAGTTTGAATCCAGTGGGCTCTACGACAAACTCACCAGGATAGATTCGGTCATAAGGAAAGATGATCTAGGTAACATGCAACAAAGAGTTCCAGAGGCAAGCAATCCACAATACATACCGGTAGACTGTCGATAAAAAACTTCATAGGAGTCACCAAATGAACGAAGCTCTATCGAAGAAGAAACTATCGTATCGTAGACGCGCTGGTCACGTGGATTCGGCAATCCTAGTATTCATAACTTACACTGAGACAACTCAACAAGTACTTATATATGTATACGCCACGTCCGTAAGAAAAGCGTCTAGTATTTCATCGTGCGTCATGAAACAGTCCTTCAACGTTTCAACAGAAACTATGACATATAGCGGTCATAGAATCGCCCAAGTTCAACTTCCAGAGTCAGCCGCGTACTGCTGAACGCCTGTTTGCATGACTTGTTGGATCCCATCGTTCCCGTTGCTGTAGAACAAATCAATGAGAGCATCAAGAGATTAGATCGCAGGAAAGTCGTACCTGGTATAGCCATCATTTGGTGAGATCCCCGTCGTATCGTCATTTGGAGAAGTTGGGGTAGTCTGAGAATCCTGTGAAATCCCCGTGACCCCAGGTGAAATCGTCGTTCCGGTTTCAGCCGTCAAATTCATTTGACCCCACTGTTACGTAGCGTAGTTCAGTATCCAAGGTATGGGGAAATCAGCCGAACATTCAAACCTGATACTGAACAATACCGCCCAATCCGGCAGTGATTCCAGCTGAACCCATTTCGGTAGTAAGGTTCTCAGTTCGATACAATACCAGCAAACGTACTGTTTGTCCATGTGTAGTAAGCATCTGTCTGTTGCTGATTGGTCACACCATAGCTAGAGTTGGAATTGGACGCTGGCGAACATCAGCCATCACGGAATATCTGATTGACTCGGAGACGCACAAGCATCAGGAGCGAAAGGGGCTGTAGTCATGTTGAAGGGAACGAAATCAGGTGCATTTGCCTGCGTCACCAAGCCAAAGGCTGTGAGTGCCGAAGGCTTCCCAACACTTGAGGGAGATATATTATTAGTCAAACAACAATATATTGCGACTCACGCGGCTGCCGATTGTGCTTGCTTGAGAATCCAGTCAATACCCAAATTCAGTGTATTTGTGAATGAGTCAACGTATGGATCAGTGGGACCGTAAGATTGCTGATCGGGGAACAGCATGAAAGAGCCGAAACCAATGTACGGAATGTTCAAAATATCCTGGCTGTCAACTCCGTAGGACCCATCGTAAATTGGACCTGGACTTTGTGCTTCTTGTCGTCGAGTGGCTAGGCAAAGGTTGAATGGATTGCAATTGGAGTAACCATGAAGCTTTACCTGTGGACGTCCATCGCCCTCTGATACGGATGCCATCCTTTTTCAAGAGTCCTGTACGTAACGCAGTCTCTCGGGTGCGTCGTCTTGATGCGGCGCGCTCACGAAGGATTTGCTCCGTGGTCACTGGAACAGCCTTAAAGCGCTTCGCTCTCCCTGGTGCAGGAGACGCCGATGGTGCAGGCGCAGGCGCAGGGGTAGGATTGAGGGGATACAGCTTGGGGCAGTCAGGGCACAGAAATCCAGATGTCCTACCATTCATGAATACATTGATCATTATTTGTGTTTCGTAATATTGAACTTACCCGGAAGAGATGAGGTGGTTGGGATCGATGGAACGAATGTGTTCTGCCACGATGGCATGCCATTTTGTAATGGTCTCCGTAGTACAGCTCTCACTTGCTCGAAGAGTTGAGTTGCATCTAGGATTTCGGAAGGTAAACAACATGGAAATCTTTATCACGGGAAAAGTGAATGACCTTGGATCATTTGCAAGCTCCCAGCTGAAAATGGCGGGACTGTCGACATAGCGAGAGACGACTTGAGTTGTGAAATTCAAAAAGGCATTCAGGATGGATGGATTCGTGTAAAATTGATCGTGAGTATCAAGACCAAATTGGCGAACGTATAAATCCATGCCGCCTAACTTGGAGTGAGTGCAGCATCTTGGGAACAAGGTGAGCGCTAACCATAGTCATTGGACAAGTAATTCCGTGGCAGCGAGTTGTTGGTCCCGGGGGTGACATCGCGAGCAAAGATGGCACTATCGAAGGAATTTACTGTGCTGTTCAAAAGAGGAAGTGGATACCAGTTGTTGGTGAGCGATAAGATAACGTAGAGTCCATGTTTTTCGGCCATCTCAACCACGGTGTCAAGCTTTTGGAGACCATTTGGACCGTCATTTATGGCCGTTGTCCCATTGGAAACAAGTTGGAAAAATGTGCCGTTTACTGGGACGGTATCGACATCTAGTAAAGTCAGCAGGCGATCAGTGATACACAAATGAAGGACTCGCCGTTGAATCCCCATACCCGAACTACTTTCGCACCGAGGGCGGAGATGTTTCCAAGAGTGTTCCAGATGTCTTGGTCGGTGTTCAAGGCGGGCAACCAGTAGGCATTTGTACCGATATACCCAAAGTTGCTGAAGGTCATGAGCATCGGTGACTGAACGCTGAAAGGGGGTGGCCACAGCTCACCTGCCATTCACTGTGAACGACGTGCCGCTCGTGCTGACGAAGGGGCTGTTGTTTCTCCTCACGGACGTCTTGTAAGGACTTGCCAAAGCCATGAGGACCAAATGGCTCAACAAAAAAAAGAGAGGGAGAGCCATGACAGCGATGTCAATGGGCACGCAGCGTACGGACGAAGAAAGGGAGCCGAGAACAAGGAAAACGCTGTACGACCGCTTTTATACGATCATGCTGCCAGGCTGAGCAAAATCGATACACGTGCCTCTGCCATCAACTGGAGGCCATCTGTCTTGCGGGTGCTCAACGTCATTTCAATTGCCAGTGTACGCCACTGACTAGAGCGAAATATCTGGAGGATGATTGACAAGAGACCGAACGTTGAATTGATTGGCTGGCTACTCACCAACATCATTACAGGGCCTGAACCTAACTTTGCGCCACTGACCGATCTACTTGATACAAACTTTGACTGTTACATAAAACTACATGTCCATCATACTACGAACGTCGCTCTCCTTGCTCAGGAGTTCCGTCCGTTCTCCCCTCGTATTCTCTCGTCGTCGTCACCAGTCACAGGGACAAGGCCCGTTTATACAGGACCACTTTGCCAGCTCTGCCGGAGTCGCCATCGGTCTGTTCACGCGCTTCGTCAAATTCTCCCTCCTCAGTGCGTTTGGTCTTGGACTTGCCGGATGGACAGTCTTTGAAGGCACTCATTTATGGGTCGAGTCCATCGAACTCGCGTTAGATCTGGACGATGAAATCAAGCGGTGGGAGTGGCACCAGGATGCGGAAAGGTGGACAGGTGGTGACCACAGTGGAACAGATCCCGCCCTCGGCTTAAGAGCAAGGCATCTCCTACGCGGTTCGTGGATGGCAGAAAATTGGGGCATAGGTTCTACCGTATTCTCAGAGAATGGGGCCTTCAATTTTGTAGATGCTCGCTTGGATTTCGCTCAAAATTACATTGACACGGCCATCAAAATTGCCGAATCTAGCATGGCGTCTGCGAAATTGCGTCCACAAACAATTACTGAACTCCTCCTGCGACATGGCGCCATATTGGAACGGATGGGAACAAAAGAAGCCTTGTTTGAAGCTCGCTCGAAATACGAACGCGTTTGGGCCAGCCTGCATGACGAAGAGACAGACGCCGCTCGCATCGCTTTGAAACTTGGGGATCTCAATTTCAGGCTCGGAGAATCAAACGATGCGCTTGCATGGTGGACACGATCACTCAGCTTGTCACAAGGGACTCGGCAAGTGGAAGGATCCGTTGTTCCTGTTAGATCTCTACTCGTACCTCCATCTCCGGCTGCGCAACGCACACTTACGTCTACACTAAGCTCATTATCCGCTTACTATTCTGTGTCTGGTGAATTAAAGCAGGCACGGCAACTCCAAGAAATTGCTCTCACTTTTCTGCGTAGCATTCCCTCTCCCTCGAATGTTTCAGCTGCTTCGCCACCCGGGATGTTACACTCGCTGTACCTTTTGCACCGCTCTTCCCTTATCTCTATTCACCTTGCCGAGGTGCTTTACGCGCAGCGGACTCCCCGACAATCATCCTTTGATTACCTGACCAGAGCGGCAGAATCTTCTGAGCGCGTTGCATCGGCTCTCACCGGCCTGCCACTCGTCCCACCTAATCCCAAGGGTTCAGGTGTTATTCACACTCCTGCGCCAGATGCTCCTATTCTTCCATCATTTGCCAAATCCAACATCATGCGGAAGCCAGCCACCAGGTTATTACGTGACGCACGCCGTACTGCGGCAGAGGCCTGGAGCCTGATGGGGATCCTCAGCGAGCAAGGTGGTGATATGGAGCGTGCCTTTGAGTGCTATGAACGGGCAATTGCATGGGCTGGCATGGCCCCCGGCCAAAGTACGCCAGGTGAGGGTACATTGGAGGCGGATTGGAAGGTTATGTGGACAAACTACTCGCGATCCCGAGATGCAGTACGAAAGCGCTGAGCCGGTTTTGTTACCGTTACCAGTGTACTTTTTAGGTTAGTAGGAAGGTCACGTGTTGGTAAAATGGTGTTGGCAAGCTTTCTTGTTTACTTCAAGGCAGATGCTTCGCTTTCGGTCTAATTTTTCGTCGGCGTGCACGTACAACTACCAACGTCCGATTACATGGCCTTCCTCTCTTAGATTTAACTCGACCATCGCGCGCTCGTTTAAATTCCATATAGGCGTTAGCTGGGCCCCAAAGCCACCCGATCCAAAACTGACCCGCTTTCATACCGCATTCTCCGCAAACTCTCAGCTTGGGATATGGAGGGATGCAATGCTCACCCACTCGGGCCATTCCCCGGCAAAAGGTCCGGGGGAGGATTTCTTCTATCACACCGAGGTGCGTTTCTTGGCTTATGCCACTCTCCCTCTCGCTCAATCCACGTTATAGATGCGAAGCGGCTCGGTAGGCAAGTCTCCTTTCTTCAGCCTTGCTTAGCTCACCTCAGTGTATCGACTTATAGGGTGTCGCGTTCGGTGTA
>JBBPJU010001014.1:0-14984 GCA_038088875.1 Austroboletus festivus
TCCTATTCCGGAAACGGAGGAGGAAGAACCAAAGACCCCAACGCTATGGACGTAGACATCATCACACTATCCCCAGTTGAGAAGGCCAAACATATCAGAGAAAATAGGTGTTTCATATGCCATAAGGTTGGCTGTTCCACTAGGAAACATCCGAGGGATCACCCTCAGGGACAAGGAAATAGCTGAGGAAACCAAGGAAAACCCCAGGAAAAAGTCTGGGAAGTAAAAGAAGAATCAGCAGGAGTAGCAGATGAATACATAAAGAAGTTAACTGCCGAAAAGAAGGTCAATCAGGAAGATCTTCTTTGGGTGTTGAAACAGGTATATGATGAAGACTATACACCTATGGAAGAAGAGGGAAAGGAAGCAGAGGAAATGGTGGCCAAGGTGGAAGTCCAATCCACCTTCTCCTCAGAAATGATCGCTCGTATTGCCAAAGTAAAGGGTTTTTAAGGAGGGGGCATGAAATTGTGTCACAACTCCCTAGACTTCCATCTGTACTTGTATCAAAAGATCCCGATGCAATCCAAATCCCGATCCTTGTATATGATCTTGATGGAAGAACCACAATAAAAACAAAAGCCCTGGTAGACTGCGGAGCTATCAACTGCTTCATGGACCAAAAATTCACAAAAAGACACAATCTACCCTTAGAAAGATTATGACAACCAAGAAATGCCATCAATGCCAATGGAACCAAGAATGCTGGAGGAGAAATACGATATAAAACCACAGTGGAACTAGAAATCTCCAAATGAAAGGAGAAATGAACATTTATGATCATAGGATGTGGAAAAACAGACCTCATCCTAGGAATGACCTGGCTCAAGAAGAACAACCCAGATATAAACTGGACGACTGGAGAACTATCTATTCCCGAAAGAACCCCAGTAAAACAAGAAAATACTGAACCCCAATGATACTTGGTAAAATATCTATCCTGTGATCTTACCCACTCAAATGAAGAGGTAGTAATCCAACACTGTGGAGATGATGAAGACTTTGAAGAAATCAGGAAAACAACTATATCAACAGAGCTGGCTATCAACGAAGAAAAGAAAGAAGTAAAACTCCCACAAAAATTTGAAAAGTATAAAAAGGTTTTCTCAGAAGAAGCCACCTATTCTGTACCACCCTTACACCCCTATAACCACCGGATAGACCTGGACGACTCTTTTACTCTGAAATGAGCCAAAAACTACCCTCTCAACCCAACTGAAAGCGAAGCATGTCGAAAGTTTTTGGATAAACAACTAGCAGCAGGAAAGATCAAGCCATCAAAGTCCCCACAAGCCTCTCCTTTTTTCTTTGTCAATAAGAAGGATGGGAAACTAAGACCCTGTCAGGATTATAGATATTTGAATTCCCACACTGTCAAAAATGCCTATCCTCTACCACTGATCTTGGATCTAGTCGACAAAGTAAAAGGATCCAAAATATTCACCAAGATGGACATATGATGGGAATATAACAATGTCCTTATCAGACCAGAGGATCGATGGAAAGCCGCCTTCATCACCCCCTTTGGGCTATTTGAACCCACAGTGATGTTTTTTGGACTATGCAATTCCCCCGCCACCTTCCAAGCTTTAATGGATGATATCTTTGCAGACTACATCGCGGAAGGGTGGCTGATCATCTATATGGATGATCTACTAGTTCACTCCCCTTCCCAGGAACTACAAGATGAAAGAACCCGAAAAGTTTTACAAAGAATGATGGAACATGAACTATATCTGAAACTGGAAAAGTGTACTTTTGATGTGTCCAAGGTGGACTACTTAGGAATGTTCTTTCCGAGGATGAACTATCAATGGACCCTACCAAACTGAAAGCAATAGAAGGATGGCTGTGACGCGATCTATGGATATAGATCCAAGACACAAAGATATGGCCAAGTTCAAGCTGTCACTCAACAGTAGACAGGAGACTGATAGAAGTCCAGGATGGTTAAGGTAAGTCTTATCAGTGACCTTCTCCTCAGGGGTAACCATTTGAACCAAATACCATGTAGATTAAACATAGATCTAGTTAGGGAATACAAGTACATAGGCAGCTCTATTTATAGGGATAGGGGAAACCATTATGGCCATAAAGAGTGACCACAGGAAGGGAGAAGGCTGTCCATAGGGTGTAGGGTTACAAGAGATAAGCGTAGGTGAGGGAAGTAGAGATCACACCAGTGTAAGGGTGCGATCGAAAAGAAACTAAAGTTCAACGATAAAGAAAGAGTTCATACCGAGATATCAGGAAGGGCATGGATGCAATCACATCCATGCAGCATCTGTGGGCCACTTAGGCGCAGCAGTGGTCTCCTCCAGGTGGATCGGTGGTGCTTGGACATTCCACCATCCTGGGACTGCATCGCCCAAGGGTTCCTCTCCCCAGGTAGCTCCCTTGGCTTCTCCGAACCAGAATTGATGGCGCATGTCGAGGTTTCCCCCATAAGCAGCATTGGCAATGTTGGCATTGAGCCAGGGGCGATCCCCTTCGTGAGGAAAAGGGGTGGCTCTCCGCGGGTACTCCACCTGGTGCATGACATTACCCTGTCGGTAGGGTCGATGGACCTCATCGACCTCATCCCAATCCATCATCCACCTAGTCAGATCTATTCTCTGCGCGCTCAGGGCAGAGATGTTGGGGGTGCCCAGGAGCGTCCTGTCAGCAGTAAGGACAGGTGTAGTGGGGGCAGGAGGGTCTGAGATGGTGGGGACTTCCACACTGATAGCATTGATAAGTGTGGGAGACGGTTGGTGAGGAAGGGGAGTCATTTCTGCAGAAGGAGATTCAGGTGGAGAGAGGTCACTTAGGTCACTGAGGGTGTCTGGGTACGGAGTGGGTGGTCGGGGTGGTGGGGAGTGAGGGCTGTTTTGGGGGAGGCTTGTCAACTTCTCCATCGGATCCTTCTGTGACTTCCAGGACCTTAACTTCCATAAGAGGTTGGTTGATGCGAATCGGGATGGGAAGAAGATTCTCTCATTCTTCGCTATCTGCTGATTCTCCTCTGATCCGTTGATCTGGCTTAGTCTCAAACAGGAAACTGCTGCCATTAAGGAAGGTGAACTGTCTCGCAAGTTCAATGTCAATAAATCCTCACTGTCCCATATCTCTGGGTAACTGGAGGTAGATGGGATAGATCTTTCCGAAGAAGGTGGAGGCGGGGAGCCGTTTGATGAAGTATCCCAGCCTGCAGAAGTGGAGGGCATCGAGGGTTTGGGCGCCCGCTGTGTGGAGATTTTCTGCGATTGCCTCACTAAGGTTTTCAATGAGGTTCTCTTCGACCAGGAGTCTTGTGGCGACATAGCTGCAGTAGGTTTCGATAAGGAGGACAACCAAGGATAGTTTCCGCAGTTCCAGGTTGGCTTCTAATAAGGCCAGTCCTTGTGGATCGTCTAAAATGGCAGCATAAGCAACTCTCCTATAAGAGGGTGGGAGGATCTGGAAGTTGAAGATGTCTTTGATTAGGGCGAGGATAAGGGACATATATGAAGAGGAAAATGGCAGCGTGAGAGGAGAGATTGATATCATCGGAGTAGAGCTCAAATTGGATTTGAATGACAAAACATAAGGTGATTAGAATGGGAAGGGGTGGTTGCCCATAGGGTAAGAAAAGAGGAAGGGAGTGGTTGATGATAAGGAGCGGAATGGCGGGCTTAGTAGTGGTATGGGCAGTAATTTTCTCGGCAGTAGCACTGATGAGTCTGGATATGTTGTTGGTCGTAATGTCTTTTTCTTTTTGGGATGAACACTGAGATGTGAGAGAAGCGATAGGAGTATTTGGTGGGTTTATTGCTTTTGAGAGAGAACTTGTAGAAATCGCAGCATTCGGTGGGTTGTTTGTCATTGATCATATTTTGTGTTTTCTTTTATAGGCTAATAGGGTCTCGTCTGCATGGGTGAAGTTGCTCTCTGGTTCCCAAGTGTTTTCTGCGGTAGAGTATCCCTTCCATTGTACTAAATAGGATCTGCGGCCAGGGTGTCCTCTGTGGTTGAGGATACGTTCAATCTCATACTCTTCCTCATCACCTATGATCTCAGGGGGTGGGGGAGTTCCGGCGATCCCGTATTCGTCATTTTGCACAAATGGGGAAAGAAGGGAGGCATGGAATACATTATGAATTTTCCAAGTTGGGGGTAAATCCAATTGATATGTTATGTGGGAGAGTACTTTCGTGATGGAGAAGGGTCCTTCCCTTTTGGGGCCAAGTTTCTTTGACAGATAGGAGGTTTTAAGATTTTTGTTTGATAGCCATACTTTGTCGCCTTTCTTCCAAGGTTTGAACTTTGGGTAGTTGTGGGAGAACTGTTGGGCATTGGTGATTGCGGCTAATGCTTCATCCCTGGCCATTTCCAGTAGTCTGAGTCAGCTTTCGAGGGTTGGGTTGAAGGTTTTTCTGATTGGTGGATAAGCTCTGGGTTCGTAGTCCATTATTAGGTGGAATGGGGTTTGTTTGGTGGCCGAGTGTACTGAGGAGTTATGGTTAAATTCCGCCATAGGAAGTAGTTCGTTCCATAAGTCCTGTTGTCCTTGGCAGAATATCTGTAAGTAAGTTTCCAGTTCTTGGTTTACTCATTCAGTTTCTTCGTTGGTTTGTGGGTGGTATGCTGTGGATAGTGCGACATCCTATTTGAGTAGTCGGGCTAGTTCCTTGGCAAATGTGGATGTGAATTGCAGGCCTCAATCGGAGATAACCTTCAAGTGTAGTCCGAAACATGGGAATATGTGTTTAAAGAATAGGGTTGCCACCCCTGCTGCATTGACCGTTTTGGTGGTTGGGATGAAAATTGCCCCCCGGCTAAGTCCATGGTCCACCACAACCAAGATAGAGTCTGCTCCCTGTGAAGGGGGTAGATCGGTGATCATGCCCATCGAGATGGTGTGGAAGGGGTGAGGACTGGTGGCGGGAATCGGTATTAATGGGGGGTGGGGTGGGTTGTTGATGTTCTTATTTTGTTGGCATGTTGGGCATCTGGCGATATATTTCTGACAAAGGTGGAGAGTCCCGGCCACCAATAGTCATGGGACAGGAGTTGGATGGTACAATGTTGTCCCCCGTGTCCCCCAGCTGCGGAGGAGTGGATAGAGTGGACTAGGGCTTTTCTGGCGTCAGGGGGAATGTAAAGGCGGTGTCGGAAGTAGAGTTGTCCTTCTTCATAGGACCAGTCCGAGGGGTGGGATTTGTCAGGGATGTGATTTTCTTTGTACATGCATTGCAATGCATCCAGCACTAGTGGATCCTTTTCAGAAGAAACTTTAATTTTATCCCATAATGCGACATCTATATGCTTAATGAAGAGTTCTTCTGGGAGTAGCCTAATTTGGTCATTGTCGTTATCTAGGTTTGGGTTTGGCATCCTAGATAGAGCATTGGCTGGGCCCATTTTCATTCCTGGGAGATGATGAAATATTAGGTCATATTCTTGTAGGAATAGTTGCCAACGCGCATGTCATCTGGAGAGTTTTCATGCTTCTTTGAAGTATAGGAGATTCTTGTGATCGGTTAGAAGCGTCACCAGGTGATTGGTCCCGGTTAGGTAGTGTCTCCAGTCGCTCAGGGCGTGTATTACTCCCAGGAGTTCTTTGTTGTAGATGTCATAGTTTCGTTCTGTCGGTGATAGGGTGCTGGATCTATAGGCGCATGGGTGGAGATCTCCATTCGTATCTTTCTGCATTAGTACTCCTCCCGTTCCCACTAGCAAGGCGTCAGTCATGATGTAGAATGGTTTTTCCGGGTTTGGAATGGAGAGTACTGGTTGTTCCAGGAATTGTTTCTGTAGTTCTCTGAAGGCATTTTCCTCAGGGAGATCCCATGACCATTTCCTCTCCTTTTTGGTTAGTTTGATGAGGGGTTTGGCTTTAGTAGAGAATCCATTGATAAACTTTCGGTAGAAGTTGCAGAAGCCTAGGAAGGAGCATACTCCTTTTACGGTAGATGGGGGGTTCCACTCCCTGATGGCCTTTAATTTGGTGGGGTCCATCTCCGTTTGTCCTTCGGAGATGATCATTCCAAGGTACTCCGTGCTTCTGGTGTCGAAGGAGCATTTCTCCAGTTTGAGGTAGAGTTTGTGTTCCATCATCCTTTCCAGTACCTTTCTGGTCCTTTCATCGTGGGCTTCTTGGTTTGGGGAGTGAATGAGGAGGTCATCCATGTATATAATTAGCCATCTTTCAGCTAGATAGTCAGTGAAGACATCATCCATTAATGCTTGAAAGATGGCTGGGGAGTTGCAGAGTCCGAAGAACATTACTGTTGGTTCGAACAGTCCTAGGGGTGTGATGAAAGTGGCTTTCCATCTATCTTCGGGGACTATTCTGACGTTGTTGTATCCCCATCGCATGTCCATTTTGGTAAAGATCTTGGACCCTTTTAATTTATCGATCAGATCCCAGATGAGCGGGAGTGGGTAAGCATTTTTAACAGTATGCTCATTTAGGTAGCGATAATCTTGGCAGGGTCGGAGTTTCCCATCCCTTTTATCAACAAAGAAGAAGGGGGATGCCTGGGGGGATTTGGATGTTTGAATTTTTCCACTTTTCAGATGTTCCTCGATGAACTTCTGGCATGCCTCCATTTGTTCTGAATTCAGGGGGTAGTTTTTGGCTTGTTTGGGTATGAAGGATGGGAGGAGGTCAATGTGGTGATCATAGGTCCTTTTGGGAGGTAGTGTCATAGTGGCTTCTTCTGAAAACACCGACTGGTATTTTCGGAACTTTTCTGGGAGTGATGTTTCGCTTTTCTGTTCCTTTCGGGCGATATCCATAGAAATGGTTAGCTTGTGGATTTCTTCTTGATCCATACAGCATCGGATAAGAACCTCCTCGTTTGGTTCCTCCGCCAAGTTGGTAGTGAGGTACTTGATTAGGTATCATTGTTCCTCCGGATTTTCGCTCCTTTTTCCTCCTTTCAACTCTCTGTGTACCCAATCGATCATTGGATTGTGTTGTGCCAACCAACTCATTCCTAGGATCATGTCGGTTTTCCCACTTTTGATCACTAGGTAGTCCCTGGTTTCTCTTCTTCCTCCGATGGATGTAGTAAGGGTGGTTTTGTGGGTTATGTCTCCTCTGGTATTGGATGTTCTGTCCGCATTGACAGTGATTCGTTGTATCTTTAGTTTGGTGAGGGGAAGTCGTAGTTTCCGGGTTATGGACTCGTTAATGAAGCAATTGGTTGCTCCACTATCGACAAGGGCTTTTAGTTCAGTGGTTCCTGGAATTATTTGAATGGGAATGGTGATTGATTTTCATTCTATAGATTGTACATTCCAGGTCTTAGGAAAGTTACACACTGTTTGAGCTCTCCTAACTAAAAACCCTTGGCTCGTTCTATGTGGTTCCTGAGTTCTTCTGTGCTTATTTTAGCAACAGTTTCCTCCTCTTCTTCCCCTTGGTAGACCAGATCTTCGTACACCTCTTTGAGGATCTTAATGACCTCTTCTTCTTTTATGTCCTTGTCTCCAAGAACTTTAATGTAATCGGCTATTGCCAATGACACGGGGGTGGCGGAGATTTCTCCTTCTTTTGGAACTTAGTGTGGGAAGATGTTCCTGGTCATGGATGGTTCCTGGTTGAGCACCCTACTTTGTGACAGATGAAGCAGTGATTTTCCTTTTTGTGTTTGGTGCGATTGAATGGGGATAGTTTGATGACATCAACATCCATGGCATTAGGGTCCCGTGCTTTGGCTTTGTATCGATTCCCTTTCAGGTCTCAAACTCTTTCGATCTGTCTCATTTGCCTGTAAGTGGCTTCGATCCAATCTTTGAGGGTTTCCGGCTCTTTCATGGCTATGACTTTTTCTGTGATCAACGGGTTGAGGCCTCTGACAAACCATTCCATCAGGGCAGTGTTATCCATCATCTTAGCTTTTCCGGCATAAAGCTGGAAGTCCTGCATATATTCCTGCAACTTCTTGGTTGTAGGGAAGGAGTTCTTGTCCTTCTGTTTGAGAGCAGCTAACTTCCTCCTATGGTCCAAGTGGTCCTCCTTGGATGAAAATGCCGCGAGGAATCGTTCTTTGAAGGTTTTCCAGCCTTCGATATCTGGGACCGTTCCTGCTTCCCGCTGATTGTAGTATGCTTCCGAAAACGTCTTTCCTCTTCCTTTGCTCATCTTATTTAAGGCTGTATTGATCCTATCTTGGTCATAGGTGTAGATATCGTCATTCATGGAGAAGTAGTTGCTCATGGTCATAATCCACCATGTTGCATCTTCGGATTCTCCAGAGAAGTCTATTGGTAGGCCTGCCCGCTTTTCGGTTGGCTTGGATCTTTCCATCCTCCTAGTGGCTGGAGGCAGATAGGTATCTGGTTCTAATTCCTGTTCTGTTGGGTGCGATGTAGCTGTATTAGGTGGGACAGGAGTTGGAGTCCTGTCAGTTGCAACAGTTTCAGTGTTAAGGACTGGAGGTGTGGGTAGGCTCTTAGAAGGGCGACGATAGGTTCTGGTTGAATGGGGTCGGGGGTTGTGATGATGGCTAGGAGTAATAGAGCTTTCTCCAATTTGAAGTCTTCTAGACGAATCAGGGATTGGGTAGTTTTGGTAGGAGTTGTCGACGTTTTGTTGTTCTTCTCCCTTTGATGGGAGATCGGCGGCAGAGTAAATTCTGATGGATCTTCCCTAGTGGGGTCTTTAGGCCCACTAGACTCTTCTTGGTAGAACAAGGAGTGAACTAGATTCAACTAGATCTTTTGTGACGTGATCTACGGGTATAGATCCAAGACACAAAGATATTGCCAAGTTCAAGCTGTTACTCAACAGTAGACAGGAGACTGATAGAAGTCCGGGATGGTTAAGGTAAGTCTTATCAGTGACCTTCTCCTCAGGGGTGACCATTTGAACCAAATACCATATAGATTAAATGTAGATCTAGTTAGGGAATACAAGTACATAGGCAGCTCTATTTATAGGGATAGGGGAAACTACTATGGCCATAAAGAGCGACCACAGGAAGGGGGGAAGCTGTCTGTAGGGCGTAGGGTTACAGGAGATAAGCATAGGTGAGGGAAGTAGAGATCACACCAGTGTAAGGGTGCAATCGAAAAGAAACTAAAGTTCGAAGATAAGGGAAAGAGTTCGTACTGAGATAACAGGAAGGGCATGGATGTGATCACATCCATGCAGCATCTGTGGGCCACTCAGGTGCAGGAGTGGTCTCCTCCAGGTGGATCGGTGGTGCTTGGACATTCCACCATCCTGGGACTGCATCGCCCAAGGGTTCCTCTCCCCAGGTAGCTCCCTCAGCTTCTCCGAACCAGAACTGATGGCACATGTCGAGGTTTCCCCCGTAAGTGGCATTGGCAATGTTGGCATTGAGCCAGGGGCGATCCCCTTCATAAGGAAAAGGGGTGACTCTCCGTGAGCACTCCACCTGGTGTGTGACAGCCATGGCATGGGAGTGGGGGGATCCAGTTAGCCGAGATAATCGCATTAGAGAAATTCCCAGTGCTAGCTCGGATGATACTTTGATAATATCTTTCTGAGCAATATCCTCAGAGTCAAATAAATTGTGGTTGTTCCTAGAACACCTGTTCAACGAAGTTGAGCAGGGGAATGGCTGGGAGAGAGCCAATGGTTCTGTCAAAGTTGAGATGGTGGAAGGTATCCAGGACATGCTCGATAGACTCTTTGAGGGCATTGGTGGCATTGTTGGGAAAGTCAGGTGATGTGGCTGCCACATTCCGGACCACAGCAAGACTTCTGTAGGTGAAGATGGTCATGAGGAGGGGGGAAGGAAACTGTAGATCATTGTGATTGAGAAGGTGTTTGAGAGTGGTAGGGGTGTTGAGGAAGAGGGCATAGAGGCGTCATCATTCAGAGACAGGTAAAGTATCTAGAATATAAATGTCTGAAACTGAAGCAAGATAAACATTCATGTTGACAGGAAAAATGGTGGGGATGATGGAATTGTGGAGATAAGGTCAGCTAGCATAAAGAAGATCAATGTGGGTTTGATTGGAGTATGCCACTGTGGGAGATTACCAGGGGGAGGTGTGATAGGGACAGTAAGGGGTTTGACAATAGTAGGAGTGTTCTTCGATGTGAATCCAGTCGAAGTGCACTTGTCATCCCAGGACAAAGATAGAAATATGAGAAATTTTTCGAATAGATTTAGAGTTTTTCTGGGTGAAGGGGGTAAGAGAGAAACGGTAGAAAGGGGTGTAAATGGAGGGTTGTTTGGAGTGCATGGGCTCTAAAGACAATGATGGTTTTTATAGTCTTTTAATATTTTGTCTGCATTGGTGAAGTTGTTTTCTTTTTCCCAAGTGTTCTCTGAAGGAGGATATCCTTTCCAATGGATAAGGTATTGTCACCTGGTGGAAGGCCCTCTATGTCCTACAATCTGATCAATCTCATATTCTTCTTCATTATCTATCTCCATTGGGGGAGATTTGGTAAATGGAGTTCCATACTCTTCCATTTGGGTAAATGGGGAAAGAAGGGAAGCATGGAATATGTCATGAACTTTCCATGTTGCTGATAATTTCAATTGATACGTAAGTGGGGAAAGAACTTTAGTGATTTTGAAGGGTCCTTCTCTTCTGGGAGCAAGCTTTCAGGAGATATATGGAATTTTTAGATTTTTATTTGATAACCAAACTTTGTCTCCTATTTTCCACAGTTTAAAGTTTGATTGGGTTTTCTTTGTCATGTTTTGTTGAGATAAGATAAGGGCGGCTTTGGCTTCTTCTCTGGCATTTTCTAAGGTTTTCAAATGGTTTTCAACTGCAGGGAGGAAGGTTTTTCCAAGGGGGGGGTAGGATTATGGTTCATATCCCATTATTACAGAGAATGGGGTTTGTTTGGTGGCGGAATGGGTGGTGGAGTTGTGATGGAATTCAGCAACTGGGAGGAGATCTGTCCATTTATTGGGTAGATTGAAACAGTATATTTGCAGATAGTTTTCTAGTTCTTGGTTTACTTGTTCTGTTTCTCCATCGGTTTGAGGGTGATAGGCAGTGGAGAGTGCTATGTTGTATTCAAGCAGTCATGCTAGTTCTCTGGCAAATGCAGAGGCGAATTGGGGGCCTCTATCAGAGATCACTTTGTCATGTAGACCGAATCTTCTGAATACATAGTATAGAAAGAGGGAGGCTATTCCTTCTGTGGATACCATTTTGTTGGTTGGGATGAAAATTACCCCCCAAGTAAGCCCATGGTTGACCATGACCAGAATACTGTCAAAGCCATTGCTAGGAGATAAGTCCATTATGAGATCCATGGATATGTGTTGGAATGGGTGGGTTGCTGTGGTGGAAATGGGGGATAAGGGGGAAGTATTGGAGTTGGTGAGGACTTTGTTGGATTGGCAAGTGGGGCATCTGGCGATAAAGTGGTGGACAAAGGAGGACATTCCTGGCCACCAATAGTCTTTAGAGAGGGTCTGGACAGTTTTGTATTGACCACTGTGTCCTCTGGTCACAGAATGATGAAGGAAATGTATGAGTGGGTGGTGGGATTGTTCAGGGATGTATAGTCTTTTCTGGTAATATAGCTTTCCATCAGAGAATGTCTAATCTTGTGGGGAGGATCAGGGGAGGGAGATGGTAACACCATCATCTAAGTGTTAAAGGGCTTTCAGGACAAGAGGGTCAGATGCAGAAGATTTAGAGATCTTTTCCTGAAGTGCCAAATCGATCCTCCTAATAAAGAGGTTGTTGGGTAGAAGGAGCAAGTCCTTGTTATTGGTCGCGGTAGGAGGAAGGTCTTTGTGGGATAGAGCATCTGCTGGTGTCAAATCTTTTTCTGGTACATAGAAGAAGGTGAGGTCGTAGTCTTGAAGAAATAACTGCCATCTGGCATGTCATCGAGTAAGCTTTCTTAGTTCTTTGAAATATAATAGATTCTTATGATCTGTTAAGATTGTTACTTGATTTTCTGTTCCTCATAAATAATGTCTTTGATCTTCTAAGGTATGGATAACACCTAGAAGTTCTCTGTCATATATGTTGTAATTTCATTCTGCAGGGGAGAGGGTAGATGATCAATAGGCACAGGGGTGAAGGTCACCATTTCTGTCTTTTTGCATAAGGATCCCACCAGTGGCTCCAAGAGAGGCATCCGTCATTATATAAAAAGGTTTCTTTGGGTCTGGGATAGATAGTACCAGTCAGCTAAGGAAGTGTTTCTTTAATATAAGGAAGGTGTCATTTTCTTTTTGTGTCCATTGCCAGAGTTGGTTCTTGGTGGTGAGAGCTACAAGAGGTTTACAGATTTCAGAAAATCCTGGAATGAACTTTCGGTAGAAGTTGCAGAAATCTAAGAAAGATCTGGTTTCTTTGACTGTCATTGGGGGAAGCCATCCTTCTATTGCCTTTAGTTTAGTCAGGTCCATAGATAGTTCGTCTTCGGAGAGGATCATTCCTAGATAGTCCACTTTTGATGCATCAAATGTGCATTTCTCCAGTTTGAGGTATAGTTCATGTTCCATCATTTTTTGTAATACTTTCTGGGTACGTTTATCTTATAGTTCCTGAGTAGGGGAATGGACAAGTAGATCATCCATATATATGATCAACCACCCCTCTGCAATGTAGTCAGCAAAGATATTGTCCATTAAAGCCTGGAAGATTGCAGGGGAATTACATAATCCAAAGAACATCACTGTTGGTTCGAATAATCCAAAGGGGGTGATAAAGGCTGCCTTCCATCAGTCTTCTGATCTGATCAGAACATTGTTATACCCCCATTGTACATCCATTTTAGTGAAAATCTTTGACCCTTTTACTTTGTCGACTAGGTCAGAAATGAGGGGTAGGGGATAGGTGTTCTTTACAGTATGGGAGTTAAGGTAACGATAGTCTTGGCATGGTCTGAGTTTTCCATCTTTCTTATCTACAAAAAAGAAAGGGGAGGCTTATGGGGATTTTGAGGGTTTGATCTTTCCAGCTGCTAGTTGTTCATCCAAAAATTTCCTACATGCTTCACTTTCGGTGAGATTAAAGGGGTAGTTTTTAGCTTATTTCAGAGTAAAGGAGTTGTCCAAGTCTATTCAGTGATCATATGGTCAAGAAGGGGGTACAGAATGGGTGGCTTCTTCCAAGAATACTTTCTGGTATTTCTCAAACTTTCAGGAAAGTTTCACTTCTTTCTTTTCTTCGTTAATAGCTAATTCAGTGGATATTGTGGTTTTTTGTATTTCTTCAAAGTCTTCTTCATCTCCACAGTGTTGGATTACTACTTCTTCTGTAGGGTGAGAGAGGCTGCAGGATAGATATTTCACCAGATATCTTTGTGGTTCGGTATCCTCTCGTTTTACTGGAGTTCTTTCTGGGATGGACAATTCTCCTATTGCCTAGTTAATATTTGGGTTGTTTTTCTTCAGCCAAGTCATTCCTAAGATGAGGTTGGTTTTTCCACATCCTATGATCATAAAGGTTCTTTTTTCTTTTCTTCCACTTATTTCTAGTTCCACTGTTGTTTTATATCATATTTCTCCTCCAGCATTCTTTGTTCCATCAGCATTTATGGTATTTCTGGGTTGTCACAGTCTTTCCAGGGGTAGGTTGTGTTTTTTCACAAATGATTGATCCATGAAGCAGTTGGTTGCTCTGCAGTCTACTAGGGCTTTGGTTTTTATCATGGTTCTTCCATTTAGATCATATACGAGAATTGGGATTTGGATTGCATTGGGATCTTTTAATACTAGTACAGACAGAAGTCTAGGGAGTCGTGACATGATTTCATGCCCCCTTTTTAAAAACCCTTTACTTTGGCAATATGAGTGATCATTTCTGCAGATAGGGTGGATTGGACTTCCACCTTTGCTACTGTTTCCTCCTTTCCTTTGTCATCTACCTCCATTGGTGTATAGTCTTCATCATATACTTGTTTCAATACTTGTAGAAGATTGTCTTGATTAACCTTCTTTTTGCTTGTAAGCTTCTTTACATATTCATTGGCTACTCCTGCCGGTTCTTCTTTTACTTCCTGGACTTTTTCCTGGGGTTTCACTTGATTTCCTCGGCTATTTCCTTATCTCTGAGGGCAATCTCTTGGGTGTTTCCTAGTAGAACAACCGACTTTATGGCATATGAAGCATTGGTTTTCCCTAATGTGCTTGGCTTTCTCGACAGGGGTAAGTCTGATGACATCTACATCCATGGTGTTTGGGTCTTTTGTTCTTCCTCCTCCTCCAGTCCCAGAGTAGGAGAGGTGGTTTCCACATAAGTCTCTTTCTTGTTCTATCTGCCTCATCCTTTGGTAGGATTTCTCTATCCATTCCTTGAGTGTGTCTGGTTCTTTTACTAGGACGATAGGGGAAAAGATGTCAAAGTTAAGTCCTTTGACAACCATTCACATAATGCACCCTCACTCTTTTCCTTTGAGTTGGTGGCTTTGAGTTGAAAGTCTTGGACATATTCCTAGAGGTTGGTTATGGTAGATGGGCCTCGTTTCATATGCATCTGAGTAAGCTTTCATCAGCTATCTTTGTGGGATTCCTCAGATATGAAGGAGTTTGCAAATTCATGGGCGATGTTACACTTGTGCCGGGTAGGCCCAAGTGTAGCCCTTATATCCCTATGCGAGAAACCAAGTTGAGAGTGGAAGGGAAGGGCAAAGGTAAGTCCTAGAGAATGGATAGAGAGGGATGGTGATGGACGAGGGAGAAGGAGGATATCACCAGGGACCAGGGGGAAGCAATGGATATCGCCATAGGTGTAGAAGGCAGAGGATACTGCCGGGTACATGTAGAGGGATGGCCAGATGGCGGGAGATCAGGAATAGGAGGGCCATCAGTAATCGAGGGGAAACGGTGATGTGACGAGAGGGGAGGTAGCTGAGGAACATCACCGATGTTCAGGGTAGAGAGAGCTTCAGCGAGGTGGCAATCAGAGATGTCACTGAAGATCAGGAGTTTTCAGAGAAGTGACAGGTGGATGTCTGGGACAGACAGATGATGAAGGCATAGGGTATAGATTCATAGAGGTAGGAGAGTTACAGGAGTGTCAAGAGATCATGGATGAAAGGTGATAGGGAATTA
>JBBPJU010001015.1:0-14977 GCA_038088875.1 Austroboletus festivus
GTTGGTACTGTTTCCATGGTGTGGACTCGCCTCATCAAAGAGACAGGAATTCCTGAGGCAAAGTAGTTGATCAGAACATCATCATTGCTTACTCCAGCAATGGCGACTTTATTCTTGAAATTAGCGATATAATTCTGAAGAGTTGGGTTATACCCTCCAGAGCGGTTTTCGTAAATTCTGGTCTTGGCTAGCCATGCTAGTGCTTCTCCTTTTGCGTCCTTGTTATCAAATGTATCTTTAAAGGCAGTTTCAAAATCTGTCCAAGATCCGAGAGTGAAGTTTCCTCCAGTCAGCTTGGTTTCTTTAAACATGGCAGCCCAGGTGAGGGCAGTTCCTTTCTTCATGTATGACAACACATAGGCGATCTTCTTGGTGTCAGTATTATAGAAGTCAACATTTACAGCAAGATATAATTGAACTGTCCTTAGCCATGGTAGAGCTTTGGTTGGGGAGCCATCAAAGTCTTCTGGAGTTCTGAGACGTAGTTCAGTGGGTTTCTGAGAAGACATGGTGTTTGGTGAAGAGGGAATGGGGCATACTAGAGGTGGAAAGAAGACCCTTCCAGTCTGGGATTGGGGAGTTGGGCTTGGAGAAGTTGGTACTCTAGGAATAACCAGTGTCGATGATAATTGTCCAGTGAGATCAGGGAGATCTGCTGGTTTGTCGTGGATAGGGAGATCTGGGTCGGAGGGCTCTTCTTCTGAAGATTTGGAGGGTTCTGAGGTTTCAGGTTCAGGTTCTTCTGGTTCTTGGTGAAGACGCCAGCTGAGATGTCTGGGAAGTGAAATGGTGGGCGACTTAGAGCAAAGCTAGTCATAATATGAGAGTCTAGTTCTTTTGTTACACTTGAGCCAGATAGGTCCAAGTGTAGCCCTTTGGGTCAAGGGTTCAGGGTAGAGTATCATCTAGTGAATACTCGAAGGTTCAAGATACAAAGCATCCACTCAGAGTAGGACGAGGACTATGATCAGGGAGACTGAGTGGAAGAGAACACTCAGGAGTCTGACAAGGGGACAAGCACAAGAGATGTGATTGTAAGGGAGAACTAGACTGAGGTACATGGCAGCAGTCAGACAGACTTATATAGTGGAGAGGAATGAGAGGCAGTGTGGGAATACTGCCTTGAATGGAAACAAGGCTGTCCATAGTTGAGTTATATAGAATGCGATGGAATATCAAGGAATAATCAATAAGTCAGGAAAAAGGGAGATGACTTATGATGACAAACAGTAAATGAGTAATCAGGCCGATTACTACATATCAAAGGGTAAGTATGAATAAGGAGATATGACTCAGCCTGAATGTGAATTGGACCTATCCCAAGTGGGATTATCCAAGAGGAAAAGAAAGGCTAGAGTCAGTATAACGGTTATTCATAGAGAAATACAAAAGAAGAAAGAAATCGTAACAATAGACCTCAATTCACTTCACCAATTTCTCCATGAAGAAATAGCTGCCACTTAGGAACAGTACCAAGGACTAGCAGATGCTAAACAAACTCTGACACTGGACTTCAAGATTGGTGATCAAGTTTTTATCAAAGCTAAGTACTTCTGGTCTGCCTGACCATTGAAGAAACTGTCCAAAAAGAACTTAGGTCCATATTCCATTATTGCTCAGGCAGGCACACTATCCTTTACACTCCATCTTTCAGAGAACATAAAGTTCATTTAGCCCATTTTTCACATTTTCCAGTTAGAATCCTCTATCTCCAACACCATTCTGAATTGTATGCAGCCACCTCCACCTCTGGTCAAAGTTGATGGAGAACCTGAGTATAAAATCTCAGAAATCCTTGACTCCAAAATTGATCACAGACACCATAATTGTAAATTGCTGTACTTGGTGCATTGGTCAGGATATGAAGGAACTGACAAAGAAACTTCTTGGCTTCTCACTACTGAGCTTAGCCATGCCTCCAAACTAGTTGAGGAGTTCCTCCTTCAGTATCTGGACAAGCCCAGACCTCACTCCTCTTGACTTTTCACTTCAAAATTATATACCACTCTTTTTATTTACAAGGAGGCAGTTAGATTATCTACACCTCCACATTATCCTCCACTTTCTCTTTTGAATCCCCATACAACTTTGCCTCCTTTGCCAACTCCATTAATTCCACCTCCACTTTTTCCACCTCTCCTTCTTCTATCTCCTCATCCTCCACTTTCTTGTCATACTCTTCCCCATATACCTCCTCCAGCTTCACCTCCACCAGCTGCTTCAGCAGGTAGTTTTGGTGAGACATGCTCATCTAGATTGTGTCCCAGATTTCCCACACCACCACCAGCAGCTGCCTCATGCACTCCACCTTCTCCAAGGCTTCCACCTCCTCCTCTGTACACACCCTCTTCTGGGGCTGCTCTAACTCCTCCACTTTCTTCTTCCTCTTCCTCTCTGGCTTCTCCTCTCCTGGCCTCTTACACCTTGTCTTTGCCTCCTGGCATGCTAAGCATACCATTGACTTCCCTGGCCCTTCCTTGCGCTCCAGCTCTCTGTCCTCACATCTCAGGAACCTCACTGGCACCCAAGCCTTCTCCTTCCCATTGCTCTGGCTCAGCCCTGCTTGCACTTGCTTTGCATGCACCTGCTCCATCTGCACTCCACTTAGTCCATGTAACCATCCACCCATGATGACTCACCTGTCTCCTGGCTGCCACTTCAGCTTCCACTGCCTGTTTTTTCATGGCCTTCTCCTCTGCTTGCCTTCTTGCAGCCTCTTCTGCTGCCTCCCTCTGCACCTCCTTCTCCTTCTTCACTTTGGCTCATCTTCTTCATTTGGTGGCCTTTGCATCCCACATTGTGTCATTGTCATCCAGATCCTCTATGAAGCACACATTGGACCAATTTTTGATGTCATTGGTGGTGGACATTGGTGGTTGATGTTTAAGTTTTTCCACATGAGTGCCCAGCTTTTTATGTGCCTCATTGAGCAAACTCCATTTTGGACTTTGATGCCAATCAACAAAGTCATGTGTAAAAGGCCTTCAAGGGTTCAGGCCTAAGAGGGGGATACTGTCTATACCAAGTTTTACTCCAGTCCTCCAGTTTCACTCTGGTCCATTCTCCTTACTCTGTCTTGTTCTGTTCACTACTCTATTATATTATCTTGCTCTGTTACTCCATACCAACTCCCATTCCTCTGATGCATTTTTCTTTCTGTATCTTGCACATGACCTCAAGCTATTTTAGATACCTTCACCATGACAATAGGTTTCACCTTGTCATTAGGTTTCATTTCCTGGTTATGTTTTACTTTGATATGTTTCACTATTTTCTTGATTGACATATGTTTCATTGCATGATCCTTTCTCCTCAACTCCAATCTCTGCTTAGTCATCCAATTCCTCCATACTATATAAACTCCCTACTTTACTCTATATATTCCTTAGTTCAAATATTGACATAAGTTGATGTTCTCACCTCTCATTCTCTTCCTGACTGAACTTGACAATATTCATCTTGTTCATTGCCCATTTGCTTTAAGTCTTGATGACTCTACTCTGACCCTCTGACTTACTCTGACTCTCCAGCCATATCTGACTCCTCTAAAATTTGGGACAACCAGACTCTGTGTAAGGGCACACCACATAAGATAAAGCCAAGTCCCATTAGACCAAACCTAACTCTGGCATTCTGGAGTTATATTGGAGTACATTAGGACAACTTCTAACACACATACTCCAAAGATCTGAAGATTCCTTCAGAGTATGTCACAACTAGTTAAACACATCTTTACTTCCCACTTCCATCACTATGAAATCTCTTTCTATTGATCAGAAAGCTTTTATTCTGGCTAAACTTAATGATGGCCATTCTGCACATTTCATTGCTTCCAGTATGGGTATTCATGTTTCCACTGTATCTAGGCTTCACTCCAAGGAGTGCCCAGATCTTAAAAAGTCCAGTGGTGGTTGCCCATTCATATGTACTCTCCTCTATCAATACTCACTATGCTCTTCATTTTATCACTTCTGAAAAGGCTGAAAATGCTATCCAAGTGATCAAAACTCTTTTAGAAATTATCAACCATTCCATCAGTCCAAGTACTGTTCATTGCTGCTTGAAGAAGACCGGTTTAAAGGCTATGGTCAAGCAAAAACACCCTTTATTGCTTTTCAGACATTATGCATAAAGCTTATTTGGACTGGGCTTATGCTCTCAAGAATTGGACTATAAATGATTGGAAGAGGGTAATTTGGTCAAATGAGACCAAAATCAATCACCTAGGATCAGATGGTAGAAAGTGGATATGGAAAAAGCCAGATGAGGGTCTCAGCAAGAGATTAGTGGAGGAAACAGTGAAGTATGGGGGTGGTTCCATGATGTTGTGGGGCTATATGACCTGGCAGGAAGTTGAATCTTATTACAATCCTTGATAGGGATTACCTTGGTCATTATAAGGACTGCCATTGTATGACTTGTTGGCTATGGATGGGGAATGGATATGATGTTGATGAACTTGATCCACCACTGGAGGAAGAACTGGCCTGGCCCCAGGCTGATAAGTGGATGAAGTAGTGGGTAGAAAGTTGCACAACAGACCCTTTATTTTCCTTGTGGATACCCAAAAGCTGAGTTCTATTTTTCCACCTCAGTATTGGGGATGCTTTAGGTCATTGATCTTTTTCAGATCTTTCATCAATGACCTCCTCTTGATGTACCAATATTTCAGCTCTTCTGATGGAGGCCTCATGTTTCTGTCTTCCATTTCCCCTATCCAGTATGTCAGGCATCACCAGCCCTCTTTCATTTACCATATACTTGGACTACTCTGTTTCCTTGCCTCATGTGAGGTGTAGCACTTACAGATCTCAATCCTACAGTGCCTCTTCCTATATCCAGAGTTACCAAGTGAGGTAGCAAGTTTGCACCCATTGGTCAAGCACTATAAATATGATAGCCTTTGTACTTGTAACCCCAGCTAGATCTACACAATCACAAGTGTGGTGTCTAGTTTCCTCAGTGTGAAAGAGTCACTACAGCAATCTTATCCATAGGATTTCTATTAGTCTCCACACTACTATCAAGTGTGCACTGTGATAAAGGATCAGACTAGGTGTCATGCTTGTCCAGTGTAACAGATCTGCTGTTAAGATTGATGGTAGGATGGATGGTGATCTTTATCTTCAAATTTTGGAGGACCTGATGAAAATATTCCAGGATCATCATCTTAATCTTTTCAGAATCAACTTTCAGCAGGACAATAACTCCAAGCATATCTGCAAAAAGATCAAAAAGTGGCTTGAAGAATGAGAATTTAGAACTATGGTGTGGCCTGCCCAATCTCCTGATCTCAATCCTACTAAACATCTCTGGGGGCATCTCAAAAGAAGACTTTCAGGTTATAAAACCACTTCTGAGGGGATTCAGGAGTTATGGTAAATAGTTCAAGAAGAGTGGTGAAAAATACCAGCTGAGGAGTGTTAGAAGTTAATTAAGAGCATGCCTAGAAGGATAAAGGCAGTGATAAAGGTTAGAGGAGGTCATACCAAGTACTAATACCCATTTATAATTGAAAGTGGCAAAACTGTTGCAATGAAGTCATTGTTTTAAATTGGCCATATCTTAACAATAAGTAAGCAAAATCACATGATTTAGGGGGCAATATTGTAGCCAATAGTATCTACTTTAATTTACCTCACTATGACTAAGCTTAGTTCTTACCCCTGTTTGCAGTGTGCTTCATGCACTGTGTTAGGGTTAGATATTATATCATATCCTAAATCTTACCATGTCTACTCTGGCCCCATTCTCCCCTTCCTATGCAACTCTGATGCCTCCTATGCATACTCCACTCCTCTGGAACAACTCTGCTTTGACCTCCTATATTTGACTCCTCCAATACACTTCCTTTTTCATGCATATATCTGACCTTACAATATGTTTTACCACTTATGATATATATTACCCTTTGTTGCCTCTCACTGCCTCTCCATTGACAGGTCTTACTGACCTTTACTTGACATATCCCTTTGACCTGTTCTTTAATATATCTCTGACCCTTTTGCATTATATCTCAGTTACCCTTAGTTACATTACCTCTGCCACCTCCATACCTCCACTTAGTCATCCAATGCCACTCTAGTATATAACTCTGAACCTCCAACTGAAATACCTCAGCTGGAATATCAACCTAACATCAACCTATATACAACCTATACTATCCTTTATATACTTAACCCCTGTCTTACTCTGATATTTAGAACTATATATATTCTTATACTTCTTCTCACTGACTGAGCCTGACAACCTTCATTCTGCTTGTCTCCCTTTGCTTTGAGTCTTGATGGCTCTACTTCAATCCTCTTCAATCCTCTCCAACCTCTGGCCATATTCTGACCCCTCCAAAATTTAGGACATTGGAACTAGTGTAAGGGCACACCATATAAGGTGAAGCCAAGTCCTTTCCAACCACCCATATACCCTGGAGATCCAGAGATCCCTTCAGAGTATATCACAACTAGTTTAACACATTGCAACAGTTTTGGAAGTCACTATAGATAGTCATGGAGATGATCCACCATTTAGCATCTTCTGCTTTTTCTGTAAAGTCTGTGAAGCATCCTACTCTGAGTCTCTTGGTGTTGTTGCTTATTTTACTGGTCAATAGTATTGATATTCCTAAGGTAAAGTCTTCTTCTTCAACATCTATCTGAATTGATTCTGGGGTGGGTGGTCTGCTCTCATGAGACTCTAACTTTCTTCTTAAATTATCCATAGATAAATATGGTAGTTCAACAGATATAGAAGATAAATCCCTTTCAGCAAAAACAGTCTTGATAGTATGAATCAGAGGTGCAGGTTCTGATGAAGAAGATTGTCAATATGAGCACTGTTGACTGATGAGGGGTGAATAAAATAGCTCAGGAGTTCTACTTCTTCTAGAGATGCAAAGATATCTAGTAGAAACTGGAAAGTTTCTGATGGCCTCAGCTTGTTCATCAGGATGGTGGATACTCTTATTGGAGTCCACCAGTATGATAAACTGTTAAAACTAGGTGGGCAAAGGACCTCCAGAGTCAAGTGGAGAAGTGGAGTTAGGGGAGGTCAAGCAGGACTTGGCTTCACCATATGTGGTGCGCCCTTACAAGGGATCCTGTTGTCCTGAATTTCAGAGTGGAAGGTCAGAGGATGGAGGGTGTCAGAGTGAAGTTGCTCAACGACTAGGAGGATCAGAGAGAAGGATGTTTGAGTTGTTTATGTTGATATTCAAACTGCAGTATGTATATACAACTAAAGTACAGAGTTTATATAGTACAGAGGAGATGGATTACTAATGACTGTGGAGTCAGAGGTGGAGTTGTGCCAGAGCATTGCCTTGAGGCAATGCCTCTTAGCAATCAACAGTACGGATACTAGGGATAGCCAGGGATGTAAGTAATCAAGGATAACTAGAAAAATGTAATGATGAGACATAGGGAATAATGCTATACAAGTCCAAGTCAAATATCTATGAGGTAAGGAGGAAATTGCACTGGAGATGTTGAGGAGTTGTACTGGAGGGGCGGAGTTGCACTGGATATGACAGTATCCCCCTCTTAGGCCTGAACCCCTGAAGGCCTTTAAGGATCATATGATACTGTTGAATGGGCAGAGTTAAGAAGTGGAGTGTGGTATGCCTATAAAGTCTGGCTGGTCTCATTGTTAGCTTCTTAACATTTAACCACCATGTCCAAATTTTCTGATATCAGCACTTGGTTGGAAGAACACCTGGTGGAGAATCCTGATGACAATGATGCACTCTGGGATGCAAAGATGGCAGAGCAGTGGAGGCAAGCAAAGGCTTGGAAGAAGGAGGAGGCGCAGAAAAAGGCAGTGGAGGAGGAAGCTGCCAGGCTGCAAGCAGAGGCAGAGGAAGAGGCTGCCAGGCTACGAGCAGAGGCAGAGGAGGCTGCTAGGGAGTGAGCTAAGCGAGTGGCAGTGGCGCAGAGTCAAGACAAAGGAAAGGGGCACATGGAGGTGCTTCTGGTGTGCCAGAGGTGCGAGGACTGGGGGCTGAGCTGCACGCTTGGCCCTGGTAAGTTGACGGCATGCATCCCTTGCAAGGACACAAAGGCGAAGTGTGAGCAGCCTGGAGAGCTGTCAACAGAGAGGAAACAGAAGAGGGAGCATAGCAGAGATGAGGCAGAGTGGCCTTGGAAGAAGGCAAAGTCAGGGGAGGCATCAGAGATGAGGGAGTGCATGCAGATGATCATGGAGGCGATCAATGATCACCAGGACATGATCAAGAAGCGGCTCAATCACCTAGTGCTCCTGATGTCTCAGATGGTGGAGCTGAAGACGGTGGAGGTGTATCCAAATGACGAGAATGAGGACATGTCAGAGGAAGAGTTGGAAGTAACGGATGAGTCGGAGATAGCAGAGAAGGATGAGGAAGAAGGAACAGGAGAAGGGGCAGAGGAAGATGGCATTGAGGGGATAATTTAGTTAGAGATAGTTATTTCTTTATTTGACCAATGTACCAAAAAACCTGGTGGTCAACTTGTGTGAGAACTGGGCTTCTCCAGATACTGGAGGTGGAAGTCAGAGATGAGTTCTGATGCATGGCCTAACTCTGTCGCTGATAACCAAGAAGTCTCTTCATCAGTCCCTTCATATCCTGACCAGCATACTAGGTACAGGAGCTTGCAGTTTCTTTGTCTCTTATCTATTTTAGAATCAAAAATTTCGGATATTTCATACTCAGGCTTGCCATCAACCTCAACCAGAGGTGGAGGCGGTTGAGTATGATTCAGGATGGTGTTTGGAATGGCTGGTTCCAGCTGGGAGACATAGAAGACTGGATATATGGACTTCATGTTCTCTGGAAGCCGGAAGGTGAAGGAGAGGGTGCCTGCTTGTGCAATGATCTCATATGGACCTAAATTCTTCTCAGAGAGTTTCTTTGAGGGATGTGTGGAGCGGAAATACTTGGCCTTCATGAAAACTTGGTCACCAACTTTGAAGTCCAGTGCCAGAGTTCATTTGGCATCTGCAGGTCCTTGATATCTTTGCTAAGCAGCAGCTATCTCTTCCCAGAGGAAGCTATGTAGGAAGTTGAGATCAATGGAGTATTCTTGGGCTCAGGCGGATGTCAGATCACGCTTAGGATGAATGGAGATGTTGGGGTGATAATCTTTATTGACAAAGAAGGGCGAAATGCCAGTGGTAGCATTTGGAGTGTTGTAATACATGAACTCCATGAGGGGCAGGAGTTCTGACCAGTTGTCCTGCTGATAGTTGCAGTAAATCCGAAGATACTATTCCAATGTTTGATTCATTTGCTCAGTTTGTCCATCACCTTCTGGGTGATATCTGGAGGTGAAGTGGAGGCGGATGTCAAGAGCTTTTCTTAGAGAGTGGAAGAAATGGGAGATGAACTCCAATCCTTGATCAGAGGTGATATGAGATGGAACTCTATGCTTGGAGAACATATGGAGGAGGAAGAGTTTTGCTAACTCCGGAGAAGTCATCTTATCGTCAGTCAGGATGAAAACACACTGTTTGGAAAGTCTGTCCATGATGACTAGGATGGTGGTATGTCTGGAGGAAGCTGGGAGTTGTTCTATAAAGTCCATGGAGATTGAATTCCAAGGCTTCTCAGGGATGGGGAGTTGCTTTAAAAGCCCATAGGGCTTATGTCTGGGGACCTTGGTACAAGCACAGGCTATACAGGATGTGACATAGTCTTTGACGAATGTCCGGATGCCTGGCCAAGTGTATTCTCAGCAGATAAGTTCTAAAGTCCTGTTTTGTCTGAAGTGACCAGAGAGTGGGTGGTCATGTTTATACCAGAGGACTCTGAGGCACAGGTTGACAGCATCAGGGATGTAGATGCGACCATCTAAGCGCAGGAATCCATCGGCATCAACTGACCAGCAAGAGTCAGATGGCTCTGGGTTGGATATATGAATGGAGGCAATAGGGTCAGAGGGGAGAGCAGACAGGATGTCACTATGGAGCAACTTGATGTCAAATAAGGTACTGGCCTGGAGGACTGGAGTTGCTAATACTATTGCCCTAAGGGACAATATGAGCTGCTCTTGGGTAAAGATGGGATGGAAGTTTTGTAGGTTGATGCAAGCATAGTTCCTATCCCCCTCCTTGGGATAGATATCCTAGTGTCTAGTGAGGGAATCAGGCTTTGTGCCCAAATGTCTGGGGCAGAAACAGACAACCATGTTGATCTGGGAGAGGAACTCCAACCACCAGGCTTGACGCCAGGTAAGGAGCTTGCTGGTAGTGAAATATTCTAGGTTCTTATGGTCAGTGACAATGTCAACTGGAGTTCCGGAACCCTCGAGGTAGTGCTGCCAAGTCCAGAAGGACTTATGAATGGTCAGCAATTCCTTGTCATGGGTGTCATAGTTGAGTTCCAGGGCTGTGAGGGTGTGGGAGTAATATGTGATAGGGTGGATGTCATTGTCTGGGCACCACATGGAAAGAATGCTGGTGATGGCATAATCAGAGGTGTCAGTCTTGATGATTAGTGGCACATTGGGGGCCCAGTGAGTCAGAATGGGAGTGGAGGTGAAGGTGTCTTTCAAATGCTGGAAGGCAGAGCAACAGGCATCATCGAAATTCCATGGAGTATCCTTTTGAGTAAGGTGGGTAAGTGGGACCACAAGTCCAGAATAGTTGGTGATGAACCAATGATAGAAATTAGTGAAACCTAAGAACAACTGAATGTCACAGACTTTCCAAGGTTTGGGCCAATCAACAATGGCCTTTACTTTTTTGGGGAACATGGAAAGTCCAGAAGGAGACAGCTGGTAACCGAGGTATTTAGTAGACTCAGTGTGGAATTTGCATTTCTTGGGCTTGGCATAAAGTCTGTGTTTTCAGAGCCATTGGAGTACTTCCCAAATGTATTCTTTGTGCTTCACGCAGTCTTCAGAGAAGATGAGGATATTGTCCAGGTAGACAATGACTGAGATGTCAAGAAGATCTGCGAAAATAGAGTTTACAAACTGCTGAAATGCTGCAGGGGCGTTTATGAGTTCAAAGGGCATAACAAGCCACTTGTACGACCCATAGTGCGTGCGGAAGGAGGTCTTCCACTCATTTCCATCAGCAATGCGGACAAGATGGTAGGCATGCCAGAGATTGAGTTTTGTATAGATGCAGGCACAGCTCGGAGTGTCGAGGAGGTCAGAGATTCAGGGGAGCGGGTAATGGTCTTTCTTTGTGATCTTGTTCAAACCATGGAAATCCATGCAAAGGCGGAGTGAACCATTTTTTTTGTGGACAAAGAGCACTGGGGCAGCATAAGCAGAGGAAAAGGGGCGGATGAAGCCCATGGAGAGGAGTTCATCGAGGAATGTCCAGAGGGATTCAAGCTCAGAGGTGGAGAGGGAATAAGTGGTGCCTATAGGAGGGGAAGCTCCTTTCTCCAGGTTGATCTTCAGATCGAAATCGCAGTGTGGGGCAAGTTTAGACACCTTGCTCTTGCTAAAAATGTCAGCAAAATTGTGATACTCTGGGAGAATGCCAGAGAGATTGATCAGTTCTGGGTCTGTGGAGGTAGAGCGGAGTTTAGTCTCCAGAGGGCAGAGAGTCATAGCGAATTGTATGGAGCCCTCTAGGTGACAGGTGAGTGCATAAGTGAGTGCACTGATAAGTGTGATGGGAGGTGCTTTGTGATCTGAGAAACACAGTGAATTGGTGGGGACAGGATCAGCCAGAGGAATGGTTTCTGGAGGCTGCAGGGTTGAGCTCAGAGGTGTTGGCATGGTGTCCTCAGGTGTCCGGAATGAGATACTGCTCAATACCCAATCAATCAATGGATTGTGGTGGGTGAGCCAGTTGTGTCCTTGGACAAGTGAACATGAACCATCCAGTGAGGTGACATAGAATGTCATCGGAGTGATATCACTGGTGGGAAAACAAATGGAGAGGTTGATGGCTTGAGTGATTGTGGAATTGGAAGTTCTGTCGAACAAACAGAGTAAAAGTGGGGGAACAGAGTATGGGGAAAGTCCATTATTATTGACAAATTTCATATCTATAAAACAGTCGGAGGAACTGGAGTCTACTAACACAGGGAAAGGAGAGATTTCATATGAGACTAGAGAGATGGATGGCATGAGTGAGTGGGGATCTGAGAGAGTGGACATGTTTAGTCTTATCTTCTTGGGTGCATGGGAAGAGTCAATGCAACCTCCATTCTGTGCAGAGTTATGGAGGTCACAGCCTATTTTTTTGCCTCTGAGAAGGCCTCCAGTTTGGCTTCTGGAGTTTCAGTCTTAGAGGAGCGGGCCTTGGCAGTGCACGATGTTGACTTTGAACACTCTTTCACCATATGTCCTGCCTGTCCACAGAACATACAAAGTTTGTTGTCGAAACAGCGCTTGTGCTTGGCTGCAGTGAGCTTACTGTCCTTTCCTAGCTTGGATGATAAATCTGGCTTAGGGGAAGTGGATGCTCCAGAGTTGGTAGGGGTACTGGTGGTCTTTCCTTTTAACTTCTTGAAGGAGCTATGACTTGCACTTCCAATAACAAGTGTTGATAGCTTGGGTGAGTTGATGGAGTTCAGAAAGGGTGCATGGTTTGCCAATGTGCAAGATTTCATCTTTGATGCAGTCCGGGAGACCATTGTAGAAATGGTGCCAGAGGACACCTTCTCTATATCCCCAGATCTGACATGTGATTCTGTTGAATTCAATAACATACTTGTTGATCTGCTGATCATCCTTCATAGTGAGGTGGTCTAACTGATGCTTCACATTTCCGACTGGATTGTGAGGTCCAAAGTTCATCTGTAGCTCCAAAACAAACTTCTTATAACTGTCCATCCAAAGAGGACAGAGCATGGGGTCTTCCATCTGGAGGAGGTCCAGTTTGAACCACTCCAACACCATATCTTTTAGGTAAGACTGGGCAAAGGTGACCTTGCTGCAGTCGGTTGTGAAAGCTTTCAGGCAGTCTTGAAAGTTTAGCTCACATTGGACTAAGAAAACTTGGAGTTTGTGGGGATCCATCTCATCAAACTGATCTGGTTCTTGGACTTTTGTCTGTTGTGAGGTTTCAGAGGGTTTCTTTGAAGATCAGGCGAGAGTCCTGATAGTGCTAGCCAGACTGGCCAGCATGTCTCACAGTATGCATTCTTCATCGTCTGAGGGTGGGTCAACATCCAAATGTTCAGAGTTATTGAAGGGGTTGCTTCCGGGCCCATCTGGATCACCAGGATTGCCTTGGTTGCTGGGGGTCTGAAAGGGAAACAGAATTGGTGGTTGCTCATCTTCATCCACTATCTTTTCAATGCATGCTCCAGAGGTAGATGGGGGCAGAGGAACACGTCCTTGAGAAGCAGAAGGGGTGCAACAAGTGAAGAAGCTGTGGAATTGTTCTATGAGTTCTGGATCTTGGCAACTGCTGCTGAAGGTATTGAGTGGGTTAAAATGGGGGGAGGTAGGGAGGTTGGCAATTGCTCTGGTGCATGATCTAGTGACATGGGTGTTCATAGTAAGGATCCAATGCAAGATGGAGTTTGAATATACTGTTAAAACTAGGCAGGAAAAGGACCTCCGGAGTCAAGTGGAGAAGCAGAGTTAGGAGAGGTCAAGTGGGACTTGGCTTCACCATATGTGGTGCGCCCTTACAAGGGATCCTGTTGTCCCGAATTTCAGAGCGAAGGGTCGGAGGATGGAGGATGGAGGAGTGAAGTTGCTCAATGACTAGGAGGATTAGAGAGAAGGATGTTTGAGTTGTTTATGTTGATATTCAAACTGCAGTATGTATAACTAAAGTATGGAGTTTATATAGTATGGAGGAGACAGATTACTAATGACTGTGGAGTCAGAGATGGAGTTGTGCCAGAGCATTGCCTTGAGGCAATGCCTCTTAGCAATCAATGGTATGGATACTAGGGATAGCCGGAGATGTAAGTAATCGAGGATGACTAGGAAAACATAATGATGAGATATAGGGAATAATGCTATACAAGTCCGAGTCAAATATCTATGAGGTAAGAAGGAAATCACACCAGAGGTGCTGAGAAGTTGTACCAGAGGGGCAGAGTTGCACTGGATATGACATAAACCTTCTTAATGAAATCCCATCTATTAGTGAGTCCTGCTTGATGATACAGTATAAGGGGTAATAGTTCAGCTAGATCTTTTATTATACTAGACAAGTATGATAACTAGACTGATTCTTTATTGCACTAGTGCACACTCAATAGTAGTGTGAAAACTAATAGAAATCCTGAAAATTGCTATAGTGACTCTTTTACACTGAGGTAGATTAGACACCACACTTGTAATTGCATAGATCTAGCTGAGGCTACAGGTACAGCTGGCTACTATATTTATAGATATTTCCTAAGGATGCAAATCTGCTATCAAATTGGAATAACTGGAAAAAAAATTAGAGGCACTGCAGGATCAAGATCCATAAATGCAGTATCTACTATAAGGCAAGAAAATGAGGTAGTCCAAAGATAAGGTTAATGAAGAGGAGTTGGCAATGTCTGAAGCAATAAATAGGAAAAATGGAAGATAAAATATGAGATTTCCATCTGTAGAATCAAAATGTTGATATATCAAATAATAAGGTCATTGCATTGATAGAAGATCTAAAGATGATCAATGATTCAAAATATCCCCAATACTAAGGCAGAAATAAAAACTTAGCTTTTGGATATCAAATAGAAAAATAAAGTGCTCATTGGTTGACTTTCCACCCTCATTAATCAATCCACTCATCAGCCTGAGGCCATTCTAGTTCTTCCTTAAGAGGAAAATCTAGAATGTCCACATTGTATCCATTTCCTATTCAGAGTCAGCACATTATACAATAGCAATCCTTTTTATGTCCTAGAAGGTAATTATTCCTGACTATAACAGTGAAGAGCAACAAATGATGATATATATCATAAGTGGTGAAATATATTATAAGGTCAGATATATATATATAATGGAAAGTACATCAGAGGAGCAAAACAGGAGTTAAAAATGAGAGGTCAGAGTGAAGTTACTTTAGAGAAGTAAAATAAGAG
>JBBPJU010001016.1:0-14973 GCA_038088875.1 Austroboletus festivus
AGTACATGGCAGCAGAGAGACAGGTTTATATTGTGACAGGGAATGAGAGGCAGTGTGGGAATACTGCCTTGAATGGGAATGAGGCTGTCCATAGATGAGTCATATAGAATATAATAGAATGTCAAGGAATAATCGATGAGTCAGAAGAACAGGAAGATGACTCATGATTATAAGTAACAGCTGAGTAATCAGGCCGATTATGAAGTGTCAATGAATAAGCAAGAATAAGAAGCTATGACTCAGCCAGAATACGAATTGGACTTATCCTAATAGGATTATCCAAGCAGAAGTGAAAGGCTAGGGTCAAGTACAAGATAACGAGTAAGAAATGGTACCAAGAATGTATAGAAGAAAGAAATCGTAACAGCACCAGTGTAAGGGTGCAATCACAAAGGAAATATGGTCCAAAAGATAACAAAGATAAGAAATAGATCGGTGTACGTACAATGAGATCTGGGCATGGATGCATCACATCCATGCTGGATTGGTGGACCACTCAGGCATGGGTGCGGTCTCCTCTAGCAGTACAGGTGGTGCTTGCATGTTCCACCATCCAGGTACCTGTGCCTCTTGTTCTAGCACCTCTCCCCAGATAGCTCCCTTGGCTTCTCCATTCCAGAATTGATGATGTCCATCAGGGTTTCCTCCATAAGCAGCCATAGTGATGTTGGCATTGAGCCAAGGCCTGTCCCCATTAGAAGGAAAGGGGGTGGCCCTCCATGGATAGTCCACATGGTGTGTGACATTATCCCGTCGATATGGTCAATGAACCTCATCGATCTCATCCCAGTCCATTATCCACCTAGTAAGATCCACCCTCTCTGCAACTGGGGCAGAGATGTTAGGGGTGTCCTGGGGCGTCCTCCTGACAGAAAGGACAGGTGTAGTAGGGGCAGGAGGGACAAAGGTGGGTAGGGCTTCCACATTGATAGCATTGATAGGTACGGGGCTCTGTGGGTGTGACTAGTGTGACATTTCTGTAGCGGGTGATGCAGGCAGCAAGGGGTCACTTTGGTTGGTGAGACTGGTCAGATACGGAGTGGGGGGATGGGGTGGAAGAAAGGGAGTTTTGCTGCGGGGGTTTTTCTGAGATCTCTCCTTCAGATTCTTCTGCAGTTTCAGGCACCTTAATGTCTGCAAGAGGTTTGGTGATACGAATTGGGATGGGAAGAAGATTCTCTCGTTCTTTGCTATGTTGCGATTCTCTGGCAGTTCCTCCAATCACTGGATTCTTATATGGGAAATGGCTGCCGTTAAGAAAGGTGAACTGTCCTGCAAGTTTAATGTCGATAAATCCTTGCTGTCCCATAGTTCTGGGGAGCTGGAGATAGATGGGATAAAGTTTTCTGAAGAAGGTGGAAGCTGGGAGGCATTTGATAAAGAATCCCAGTCTGCAAAAGTGGAGTGTGTTGAGGGTCTGAGCACCCACTGTGTGGAGATTTTCTGCAATTGCCTCAGTAATGTTTGTAGTTTCACCTTCTTCGATGAGGAGTCTGGTGGTGACATAGCTGCGGTAGGTTTTGATGAGGAGGACAATGGAGGATAGTTTTCTGAGCTCGAGGTTCACTTCTAATAAAGCCAGTCCTTGGGGATCCTCTAAGATGGCTGTGTAGGCAACTCATTTATAAAAGGAAGGGAGGATCTGAAGATTGAAGACGTCTTTGACCAGGGCAAGAATAAGGGACATGAAGTGTGATGAGAATGGTGGCATGAGTGGAGATATCGAGATTGTTGTTGTAAAGGTCAAAATGGATGGAAATGTAGAAATGAAGGGTAATTAAAATGGGAAGCCAATATCTCCCATAAGGAAGAAGAAAGGGGAGGGAATGGCAGATAAAGACAGAAGGAATAATGGCTAGTAACGATAGTGATAGGGGCAGTAATTGATCTGACAATAGCACTCGTGGGTTTCTTGGTGTTGTTGCTTATAGTGCCTTTTTCTCTTCAGTGTGAAGACAGAGATATGGGAGAAGTGGCAGGTGTATTTAGTGGGCTTATTTGTTTTTAGAGAGAACTGATAGAAATTGCAGCATTCGGTGGGTTGTTTGTCATCAATCATAGTTTGTGTTTTCTTTTATATGCTGCGAGTATCTCGTCGGCATGGATGAAGTTGTTTTCAGGTTCCCAAGTGTTCTCGGATGTGGAGTATCCTTTCCATTGAACTAAATAGGACCTGCATCCCAGATGTCCTCTGTGATTGATGATGTGTTCTATCTCGTATTCTTCTTCGTCACCTATGATCAGGGGTGGGGGTGGCATTCTGGCAATCCCGTATTCATCACTTTGGACAAATGGGGAAAGAAGAGAAGCGTGGAATACATTATGGATTTTCCAGTTTGAGGGTAAATCCAATTAGTATGTCATGGGTGAGAGTACTTTCGTGATGGAGAAGGGTCCTTCCCTTTTTGGGCCGAGCTTCTTAGATGGATAGGAGGTTTTAAGGTTCTTGTTAGATAGCCATACTTTGTTGCCTTTCTTCCATGGTTTGAACTTTGGAAGGGCATGGATGAACTGTTGGGCGTTGGTGATCACAGCCAGAGCTTCATCCTGAGCGTATTCAAGTGATTTCATATGACTTTCCAAGTTTGGGTTTAGTGTTTTTCCAATTGCTGGATAGGCTCTGGGCTCATATCCCATCATTAGATGGAAAGGAGATTGTTTGGTTGTGGAGTGGGTGGAGGAGTTATGGTTAAATTTGGCCATTGGGAGTAGTTTGCTCCATAGATCCTGTTGTCCTTGGCAGAATATCCTCAGGTATGTTTCCAATTTCTGGTTGACTCTTTCAGTTTCTCCATTGGTTTGGGGATGATAGGCAGTGGAGAGAGCTACGTCATACTGGAGGAGTCTGGCCAGTTCCTTGGTGAATGTGGATGTGAACTGGGGACCTCTGTCGGAGATTACTTTGGAATGTAGGCCAAATCTGGGGAATACGAATTTGAAAAATAGTTCTGCTACTCTGGCTGCATCTACCATTTTTGTTGTTGGGATGAAAATTGCCCCCCTACTAAGTCTGTGGTCCACCACGACAAGAATAGAGTCCAATCCGTGAGAAGGGGGAAGGTCCATGATCATATTCATGGATATGGTATGGAATGGGTGGGGACTAGTGGCCGAAATTGGTACCAAGGGGGAGTGAGATGGGTTATTTATGTTTTTGTTTTATTGGCAGATGGGGCAGCCAGCAATGTATTTTCTGACGAATGTGGAGAGTTCAGGCCACCAGTAGTCCCTGGATAGGAGTTGGATAGTTCGGTGTTGCCCTCCATGTCCTCTGGCAGCAGAGGAGTGGACAGAGTGGACCAAGTCTTTCTGGGCTTCGGGGGGTATATAGAGTTGGTGGTGGAAGTACAGTTGTCCTCCCTCGTATGACCAGTCTGAGGGGTGAGATTTGTCAGGGATGTGATTTTCCTTGTACATGCATTGGAGTGCATCCAGGACTAGCGGATCTTCTTCGGAGGAAGATTTGATTTTCTCTTTTAGGGTGACGTCGATTTGCTTGGTGAATAATTTGTCGGGGAGCAGTCGGAGTTCTGTGTTGTCATTGGACAAATTTGGATTTGGAAGTCTGGACAAGGCGTCTGCCGGGCCCATCTGGATCCCAGGAAGATGGTGAAAGATAAGGTCATACTGTATTCCTGCAGGAATAATTGCCACCATGCATGCCTTTGGGAAAGTTTCCGGGCCTTCTTGAAGTACAAAAGGTTTTTGTGATCTGTTAGGAGGGTGACCAGATGATTGGTTCTGGTTAGGTAATGTCACCAATCATCCAGGGCATGGATGACTCCCAAGAGTTCCTTGTTGTAAATATCATAATTCTGCTCCGCCGGGGATAGAGTACTGGAGTGGAATGCACATGGGTGTATGTCCCCGTTGGGGTCCTTCTGCATTAGTACCCCCCCTGTTCCCACCAGGGATGCGTCTGTCATGACAAAGAAGGGTTTGGTTGGATCAGGTATGGAGAGGATGGGTTGCTTCAGGAATTGTTCCTGTAGCTCTCAGAATGCAGTTTCTTGTGATTCCGTCCATTTCCACTTTACTTCCTTCTTTGTTAATTCGATGAGGGGACATGCTTTAGTTGAGAACCCCTCTATGAATTTTCAATAGAAGTTGCAAAACCCTAGAAAGGAGTGAACTCCTTTGACCGATGTGGGGGGGTTCCATTCCCTAATTGCTCTTAGTTTTACCGGGTCCATCTCAGTGTGTCCTTCGGAGATTATTATCCCTAGATATTCCATTGTCATAGTGTCAAAGGAACATTTTTCCAATTTAAGATAGAGTCTGTGCTCTATCATCCTTTCTAGAACCTTCCTGGTTCTTTCGTCATGGATCCTTTGGTTGGGGGAATGGATGAGGAGATCATCCATGTATATTATTAGCCACCCCTCAGCTAGATAATTGGCAAAGATATCATCCATAAGGGCCTGGAAGGTTGCCGGGGAGTTGCATAGTCCAAAGAACATTACTGTGGGTTCGAATAAACCTATTGGGGTGATGAAGGCTGCCTTCCATCGATCTTCAGGTACAATTCTCATGTTATTATATCCCCATCTTACATCCATCTTAGTGAAGATATGTGACCCCCTGAGTTTGTCGATCAGATCTCCAATCAGGGGTAAAGGATAAGCATTTTTGATGGTATGCTCATTCAGGTATTGGTAATCCTGACAGGGTTGGAGCTTGCCATCCTTCTTATCAACGAAAAAGAATGGAGATGCCTGGGGAGATTTTGATAGTTGGATTTTTCTGGATTTTAAATGTTCTTCAATGAACTTTCTGCAGGCCTCAGTTTGCTCAGGATTCAGGGGGTAGTTCTTTGCTCATTGAGGGGTGAATGAGGAGAGGAGATCAATATGGTGGTCATAGGTCCTTTTGGGGGGAAGCATAGTTGTAGCTTCTTCCGAGAATACTGCATGATACCATCAGAATTTCTCCGGTAGGGTTATGCTATCTTTCTACTCTTTTCTGGCTAGGTCCATAGATATTGTGAGCTTACTGATCTCTTTCACATCCTCAGTACAGCATCTGATGAGGACTTCCTTGTTTGGTTCTTCAGCCAAGTTAGTGGTTAGGTACTTGATTAGATACCTCTGTTCCTCCGGATTGGGACTCCTTTTTCCTCCTTTTAGTTCCCTATGGATCCAGTTGATAACTGGATTGTGTTTGGCTAGCCAGCTCATTCTGAGTATCATGTCAATTTTACCACTTCCTATCACCAGATAATCCCTTGTTTCCCTTCTTTCTCTGATGGATGTGGTGATAGTGGTTTTATGAGTGATATCTCCTCCCTTGTTGGAGGAGCTGTCAGCATTGATAGCAACCCATCTAATTTTTAATTTAGTGAGGGGTAGTCGCAACTTTCAGGCAATAGATTCGTTAATGAAGCAATTTGTTGCTCCACTGTCGACTAGGGCTTTGATCTCAGTGATTCCTGGAAGTATTTGAATGGGGATTGTGATTGACTTTCATTCCGTAGATTGTACATTCCAGGTCATAGGAGAGTTACACACTGACTGAGCTCTCCGGATCAAAAACCCTTAGCCCTTTCCACTCGTGCCCTTAATTCCTCCATGCTGATTTTTGCAACAGTTTCTTCCTCCTCTTCTCCTTGGTAGATGGATTCCTCATAGACCTCCTTTAAAATCTTTATTATATCCTCCTCTTTGAAGTCTTTAGTTCCGAGAACCTTAATGTAATTGGCAATTGCCAATGATCCAGGGGTGGTGTCGGAGACTTCTTTGGTATGTTCCCTCTTTTGGAACTTGTTGCCAGTGGGGTGGGAAGATGTTCCTGGCTGCGGATGATTTCTTTTGGAGCACCCTACTTTGTGACAAATGAAGCAGTGATTTTCCTTTACGTGCTTGGCCCAATTAGTCAGCGATAGTTTGATGACATCAATGTCCATAGCATTAGGGTCTTGTGCTGTGGTCTGGGCTTTGAATCGATTCCCTTTCAGGTCTCTGACTCATTCTATTTATCT
Organism: Austroboletus festivus; assembly: GCA_038088875.1. NCBI lineage: Eukaryota > Fungi > Basidiomycota > Agaricomycetes > Boletales > Boletaceae > Austroboletus > Austroboletus festivus. The sequence goes on from JBBPJU010001016.1 coordinate 5,978, forward strand.
CATCTGCTTATGACTGGCTTTGATCCAGTCCGTAAGGGTTTCCAGCTCCTTTACTCCTATGACCTTTTCCGCAATTAAGGGGTTAAGGCCCCTGACAAACCATTCCATCAGGGCAGCATCATCTGTTAACTTTGCTTTTCTGGCATAGAGCTGGAAGTCCTGCGTGTATTCCTGCAACCCTTTTGTTGTAGGGAAGGATTCTTTATCCTTCTGTTTCAGAGCAGCTAACTTCCTCCTATGGTCCAAATGGACCTCTTTGGACGAGAATGCTTCAAGGAATCATTCCTTGAACTTTTTCCAGCCTTCTGTATCTGGAATTGTCCCTTCTTCACACTGATTATAGTATGCTTCTGAAAACGTTCTTTCCCTTCCTTTGCTCATCTTATTCAGGGCGGTATTGATCCTATCCTGGTCGTAGGTGTAGATATCGTTGTTCATGTTGAAATAATTGCTCATGGTCATGATCCACCATGGAGCGTCTTCTCCATCTCTGAAAAAATCTATTGGCAGGCCAGCTCGTTTCTTGGTCTTCTGTCTAGACATGGCGGGTGGCTCAGTGTCTAGAAATTCCTCTGCTGTTGGATGTGACATAGCTGTATTAGGTGGGACAGGAGTTGGATTCCTGTCGGCTGCAATAGTTTCTGTGTTAAGGGCTGGAGGTGCAGGTAGGCTCTGAGAAGGGCAATGATAGGTTCTGGTCATATGGGGTTGGGGGTTGTGATAATGGCTAGGAGTAGTAGAGCTTCCTCCGATTCGAAGTCTTCAAGCTGAATTGGAGGTAGGGTCGTTTCAGTAGGTGTAGTCGATGTTCTGATTCTCTTCTCCCTCCGATGGGAGATCAGCAGTGGAGTAAATGGTGGTGGAACTTCCCTAGTGGGGATTTGGGCCCACTAGACTCTTCTTGGTAGAACAAGGAGTGAACGAGGGTTCAACTAGATCTTTTGTAACACGATCTACAGGTATAGATCTGAGATACAAAGAATCCTTAGTGTTCAGCTGTCACTCAACAGTAGACAGGAGACTGATAGAAGTCCGGGATAGTCATAAGTCTTGCGGTGACCTTTACTAATAGGGGGAGCCATTGAACCAAATATCACGTAGATTAAACATAGATCTAGTTAGGGAAACTACTGTACATGGCAGTCATATTTATAGGGGATGGGAAAACAATATGATCATAAAGAAAGGTCATAGGTAAATGGGGGACTGTCCACTGGGCAAAGGGTTATGTGTAGGTAATCATAGGTAGAGGGGAAATGGGGAAAAGGATAAGATCACACCAGTGTAAGGGTGTGATCACAAAGGAAATATGGTCTGAAAGATAACAAAGATAAGAAATAGATCGGCGTATGTACAACAAGATCTGGGCATGGATGTGTCACATCCATGCTGGATTGGTGGGCCACTCAGGCATGGATGCGGTCTCCTCTAGTGGTACAGGTGGTGCTTGCATGTTCCACCATCCAGGTACCTATGTCTCTTGTTCTAGCACCTCTCTCCAGATAGCTCCCTTGGCTTCTCTGTTCCAGAATTGATGACATCCATCAGGGTTTTCTTCATAAGCGGCCATAGCAATGTTGGCATTGAGCCAAGGCCTGTCCCCATCAGAAGGAAAGGGGGTGGCCCTCTGCGGGTAGTCTACATGGTGCATGACAGAGAATGGGGAATGGAAAAGTGTTTGGTAAAGGTAAATGAATATCATCATGCACAACCTATGAATGAAAGGAGAAGGGCTGTGCATGGGTTCCCATCCCTGTTCGGAAAGAAACCTAAACTCTAAACACAGTTAGGTAATCAGAAGTATGTAAACCTGATCAGAAAGAGGATTGGTTAATACCTAGTCGGCAGATGCTATGTGGAGCAGGTAAGGTGACTTAGGTAACTAAGGATAACTAAAGGTGTATCAGGGTTTAAGGGGGTACTTCAGAGAATGGGAACCAGAAAGAAGGATAAGGAAAACAAGAAGGAAACATACATCCTGTGGAAGTGTCCGCTGTCTCTTCTGGCCTCTAGCAAAAGGTGAAGGGATCCCCTTGTCAGTGAAAGAAGTTTGTGACTTCTTCCATGTCCCAAGTGAACCACTCCTCCTGACCCAGGGGAACATTCTCCTGATTGTCTGGCAACGGAGGACTCCCATTTCAGAGCTCCAGAGATTCTCCCCACACTGCTCCCCTTGAAAAGTCCTCTTGCATATCCAGCATGCCCCCATGGAAGAAAGAAAAAAATGGGGCATCTAGCACCTCAGGGTATGGGGTTGGGGATCACCTCCATCGTTCCGTAACATTACCCTCTCTGTCCAGGTAGATGGGATGATTCCACTCATCTACTAACTCATCAAGCCCCAGTAAAGCTTCTGATAGAGGGGCAGTTGGAGCTGGCATGACCAGGGTTGGCCAGGTGACAGTAGGGGCAGGAGTAAAAGGGGCAGTTCCAGTATAGGAGGTGGTTGCCGCCACATTCTGGGCAGGTTGAGGGGACGGGGGTGGTGAGGGAAGGGTAACAGAAAGGGAGGTGGGTAGGTGCGCATCAAGAGCAGATGGGGCAGATGGTGTGGGGGCATTCCCAGATGTCGGCATGTCCATAGTTACACCATACACAGTGGAACTCAGTGATGATGTCATTATCCTCAGGGATATTCCAGGAAAGTGGAGGTAGGCCCCTCCGAACAGCGGGGGGAGAGGAGATCCTTCATAGAAGGTTGCCTCCAGGTGAAGGAGTCAAGGTGGGGATTGGGACCAGGGGGTCAGAGTTGTGGTAGTGCACTCATGGGGGGGTATTGGCTCCCTCCTCCAGTTCAAGTGGATTGGGGAGTATGGGACCCCTGGGAGAATCAGGGTTATTAGAGATGAAGGGATGAGTATCCCCTTCATCTGCACTTGTTCTCTCACCTGAGATACTAGAGAGTAGAGTCGGCATTGAACTAACTTCCTCAGCTCTTTTGCCACTTCCGTTGAGATGAAGTATAAGCCCTCAGTTGTGGAGGATCCATGCATGGATGCAGGGGGCGAGTGGTTCGACAAGTTGTCAGATGATGGAGTGGACAGGGATAAGGGGGATCTCATCGACGACCTGGTCAAATCCCAGTTCATGAAGCAACTGTTTGATGAGGACCCCGAGGTAGATGAAGTGAGAGGTAAGGACTGGTTGGTGTTCTCCTGAGAAGGGGCCAACATAGTTTTCTTGGGTAGCATTGGGGGGAGTGTGTCTAGAGGAGGAGATGTTGGCATATACTTCATAGGCATTGATAAGGGTTTTTAAGGGGAAAACGAGAGGGGAATGCTGACAGCAGAATAGCCAATCGGCGATGAAAGAGGAAGTGATGAGGTTATGGTATAGATATCCCCTTTTGAGGCAGGGGATAGGATTAAGGTTGTAGGCATCGCCTACTTTCACTAAGATAGGGGAGATGGCAATACCGTAAGAGGAGGGAATGAGGAAGACTTCTCTAATAGAAGTTCTTTGCGTGCCAATGGTAAGGGCAGGAGTCGGTTTGGCAGTAGTACCAGTGTTCTCTGATGTGTCTATTAAGAAAGTGGACCCATTTTTCTTTTATAGTTTTTTGCTCTGTCCTTCATAAATGATAGTCTTGTTTTCAGCAGGAATGAATTCAGTGTGCCAGCAGCCATAGTGTTTGTCTTGGAAAGTGGGTTGGGTAGGATAGACCATTGCCTATGTGGGGATTCAATGTGCCTTTTTATAGGCATCAAGTATTCTGTCTGCATGTGTGAAGTTTATTTCAGGTTCCCAAGTGTTTTCTGAATGTGGGTAGTTCTTCCATTTGATCAGATAAGAGAGGTTTCCAGCATTTCCTTTGTGTGAAAAGAATGTCCTCGACTTCAAACTCTGGTTCTTCATCAAGGTTCAATGGGGTTTCAGCAGTGGTGGAACCAAATTCATCGGTCTGTTCAAATGGAGAGAGAAGAGAGGCATGGAATATGTTATGGATTTTCCAGTGATTAGGCAGTTTGAGCTCGAAGGCAACCTGATTGATGATTCTTGTAACTTTAAAGAGGCCTTCTCTTTTTGGCATTAATTTTCGTCATTCCCCTTTTATTTTAAGGTTTTTGGTGGAGAGCCATACCAGATCTCCTTTCTTGTAGGGGGAGTATTGTCCAGAGTGAGATCTGTTTTTGTAGTCTTTTTAGGCATATTCAATGGTGGCAGAAGCTTCCTTCCAAGTGGTTCCCCATTGGTCCAGTGTGTACTGCATGGTGGAGATGAAGGATTTGGTTAGACTAGGGAAACCTCTGGGGGCAAATTCCATTATCAATTTGAATGGGGAGGTGAGGGTTGTGGAATGAATGGCAGCATTGTGGGTGAATTCTGCTATGGGCAACATCTTTGCCCAAGTCTCTGGGTGTTTATGACAGTAGATTCTTAGATATGTTTCCAGTTCCTGATTAACTCATTCAGTTTCTCTGTCCATTTGGGGGTGGTAGGTGGTAGAGAGTTTCGGGTTGTAGTTCAAGGTCTGGCTAACTCTCTAGCAAAGGCACTGGCGAATTGTGGGCCTCTATTGGAGATGACAGAATCATGGAGGCCAAATCTGGGAAAAACTCATTCTAGGAATAGCGGCGCTATTCCTTTGGCAGTGACCATCTTGATAGTAGGGATAAAAATAGCCCCCTTCAAAAGTCCGTGGTCCACCACAACTAAAATAGTGTCCCATAGGGAAGAGGGTGGTAGGTCCATGATCAGGTCCATGGACAGGTGCTGGAAGGGGCACGTGGCGGTTGTGGGGATGGACAAGATAGGAAGGCAGTTTGGGTGGGTGTTAGCCTTGTGTTTTTGGCATACCGGGCATCCTGCAAGGTACTTGCAGAGAAAGCATGCCATTCCTGGCCACTAGTAACTTTCCACCATGAACTTGTAAAGGCAGAAGAAATCTGGGTGATCAGTGGTGGAGGCATTGTGAATGGCATAAGTGAGGGGCGTGTGATATGCTTCATTGACATAAAGGTGGCCCTGAAACCATAGGGAATTATCTCATAGTTCCCAATCTTCCGAATTCATCCAGGGAAAAGCAGGTTCCCCTCTGTTTATCTGTTGGAGCGCTTCTAGTACTGTGGGGTCAGTTGGTGGTGCCAAGAGTTTTTCTGTAAGGGTGGTGTCAATACTCCAGATGAAGGTTTCATCATCCAGGAGTTATAAGGGGGGTTCATCTACCTCCATAATGTCCAGGAAGAACAACATATCTGCAGGGGCCATCTGCCCCCCAGGGGTGTGTACTAGCTTCATGTCATAATCCTGAAGGAATAGTTGCCATCTAGCATGGCATCATGAGAGCTTTCTTGGCTCCTTGAAGTATGTTAGGTTTTGTGGTCCATTAGGACCATTATGGGATGAGCGGTTCCAGTCAGGTAGTGTTGCCAGTCTTGCAGGGCAAGTATGATGGCTAGGAGTTCTCGGTCATGGATATCATAATTTCTTTCCGTGGGGGAGAAGGTAGAGGATCGATAGGCATAGGGGTGCATATCTCCATTTCCGTCCTTCTGCATTAGGACTCCTCCAGCAGCAGAGAGGGAGGCATCCGTCATTACCCAGAATGGCTTGGCAGGGTCTGGATATTGTAATATCGGGGTGTGGAGGAATAGTCACTTTAACGCCATAAAGGCATCATCTTCAGTGGAGGTCCACTCCCAGCGCTTTCCTTTCATGGTAAGTGCAGTTAAGGGTCTGGCAAAGTTTGAGAAGTTTGGGATGAACTTCCAATAGAAGTTGCAGAATCCTAAAAAGGACCTGACTTGTTTTACTGTCTGGGAAGGTTTCCAGTCTTCTATTGCTTTAAGCTTTACTGAGTCCATCGCTATACTTCCTTCTCTTAGTACTAGGCCCAGGTATTCTACTGTTTGGGCATTAAAGGTGCATTTCTCCAGTTTCAGATACAGCTGGTGTTCAGCTAAACATGCCAGGACCTTCTTGGTCCTCTCGTGGTGGGTGGTTGGGTCAGCGGAGTGGATCAGAAGATCGTCCATATAGATGATTAGCCATCCCTCGACTAAATAGTCAGCAAAGATATTGTTCATAAGTGCTTGGAAAGTGGCTGGGGAGTTACACAGCCCAAAAAACCTGACCATGGGTTCAAACAGTCCCATTGGTGTGATAAAGGCTGCCTTCCATCTATCCCCTTTTGCTATTCAAACATTGTTGTATCTCCACTGGACGTCCATCTTGGTGAAGATGTTCGAGTGTCGCACTTTGTCTATTAAGTCGGCAGTGAAGGGGAGTGGATAGGCATTCTTAACCGTTATGGAGTTGAGATATCTATAATCTTGGCAGGGGCGTAATTTCCCATCCTTCTTCTTGACAAAGAAGAAGGGGGATGCTTGTGAAGATGAGGACTGGATGATCTTTCCACTCTTCAGGTGTTTCTGAATGAACTCCTGGCAAGCAGTTGTCTCTTCGGGGTTCAGGGAGTAATTCTTCACTCTTCTGAGGGTGAACTTGGGGGTAAATTCTATCTTGTGGTCATATGCCCACTCCAGGGGCATTGTGGTTGCAGCCTTCTCAGAGAAGACATCTTTGTATTGCTTGTACTCTGGAGGAAGGGTTTCTTCTCGACCTTCTCCTTGCTGGCTATCTCCATGGAGACTATGGTTTTCCTAACCAGTTCCTTTTCCATAATGCTTTTTCTGATTATAAGCTCTTCAGAGGGGTCATCGAGGTCTTCTGCAATATATTTTGCCAGGTATTGCTGTGCTACCTGCAAGGAGTGGTTCCCTTCTTCTTTACTTACCAGGAGAATTTCCCTCTTCTCCCAGTCTATTATGGGGTTTTCTTCGGCTAGCCATGCCATTCCAAGGATGATGGGCATCTTCCCTTCTCCTAGGACTAACAACCCTCTTCTCCAGGTTTGTCCTCCAATTTTCATCATCAAGAATCTGCACTGGGAGATCTCTCCACCAGCATTATGGGATCCGTTAGCGTTTATGGCATATTGTGGCTTCTTCAAGGGGAATAGGGGGATTTTCCATTTCTGCACATATTTTGTGCTAATAAAATTTCCAGTTGCCCTGCTGTCGATCAGGGCTTCCATGTTGATGCTTCCAGATGGAGTTTGAACTTGCACATTTATGGTCATTGATCATCATTCTCTCGAGATTATTACATCTGGTGAACTATTCAGGGATTTGGACATCAACTGCCATTTTCCCTTTAAAAACACTTCACTTTAGCTATCCTTTCTAATATTTCCATAGAAAGGATGTTGATGCACTCATCTGAAGATTCTTCATCTTCATCATTGTCCCCTTCTCCATCCTCGGCATATTGGTCTTCCTCATAGACCTGTTGCAAGATGTGGAGGATCTCCTTCTTTGATCCCTGTTTCTCTGTGAGTATCTTCTGGATGTACTCCAAAGTCTTGTCTCATATGGAAGTGGCTGGCAGACCTTCTTTCCATACTTTGCACACCCTCTCCCTAAGAGAGTCTGAAGTCTTACCCATAGGTTTGCCAAACCCAGGGCATTTGTGGTTCCTGGTGGAGCTTCCCTTCTTTTTACAAACAAAGCACAGGTTGTTCTTGATGTACCTGGCTCTCTCGACAGGGGTCAGATGTATCATGTCTACGTCCATGGCATTAGGGTCTCTGGAAGTTTTCCCTGTACTGTTGTTTTCTTGGTACACAAACTTCTCTCCACTGAGGTCTCATATCCTTTCCAACTGTCGGACCTGCTTCTGAGCGGACTCCATCCACCCTGCAATGGTGGTTGGTTCATTGATCCTGATTATGTCCCTTGTTAGGTCATTGTTCAACCCTCTCATGAACCATTCACAGAGGGCTCCTTCATTGGCTACTCCTGATTCGGTAGCAAGGAGCTGAAAATCCTGGATATATTTCTGTGTTGTTTTGCAGTTGATCCTCCTCTTTCTTGTCTAAGGTTTGCTATTCTTCTTTGGGTGTCAGCTTTCTCTTCCTTTGATATAAAGGAGGTGGTGAACTTGTCCACAAAATCCCCCCACATTGGCTGTTTCTCCTTTTCTCCTCTTGGCATTAAGAAATATGCTTCGGAGTATACCCTTCCTCTTCCCTTCAACATTTTATTAAGTGTGGTGACGATTCTACTGGCATTGTCTGAATAGATGTGGGAGTTTATCATGAAGTAGTTCATCATAGCAGCGATCCACCATTGAGCATCCTCATTTTGTTCTGAAAAGTCAGCCAGGAGGGCTGCTTTGATCTCTGGGGTCTTGGTATCCATCTTAGGCTTTGGAGCTAAACCAAATGAGTCTTCTGAGGTATCCACTTTGGCTAGTTCCCAGGAGGCAGTGGCTGTGAAGTGGATTCATTCGATTTCTCATTCCGTGTGTTCAAGATGGGCATGGATGTGTGAATCGGAGATTCAGGGCAAGGACTTTGGATGGCTGCTGAAGTACTCTGGAAGGGAATATCCAGGGGTGGGATGGGGAGCTGGGAGAACAGCTGTCTGGGGTGATGAACTTTCTCTTGGAAATGTCTGAGGAAGTACTGGTAGGTCCAGTCACACAGGAGGGGTTATGCAGCTGGGGTGCTCAGCTGGGAGAGGAGATAGTGCAAATGAGGGTGATCCTCAAGTAACTTGAGGAGTACTTGGTGTGGGGTGGGAACAAGGGATAGGAGAAGTTTGAGAAGTTGGTCTGTTCCTGGAGACTCAAAGTGTCTCTGGGAAAGGGGCCCTTCGAATAGACTCTGAAGTGGGGGAGGGGGGTTCATTGTCAGATCCAGTGTGGGCCTTAATCTTGGCGGTAGTGTATCCCTTCCTGGTAAGACAGGGGGAGGTCGAAAAGAGTTAGATTCTTTTGATATGGAATGCAGAACGTGAAGTCCGAGCATCAGGAAATTTTCATAGAAATGACAATGCTATATATAGTTATATCTATAACATCAAACATTATTATTGATATCATAATGATATACAATGTGATCCTAACATATAGCCTCTGAAAGCATTTATAGTATAGATCATATCTATTATTCTGACTGTCTTTGATCATATGTAATCACAAAGTTACATATT
>JBBPJU010001017.1:0-14967 GCA_038088875.1 Austroboletus festivus
AATTTACTCCACCACTGAATCCCCCTCAGAGGGAGAAGAGAATCAAAATGTCTATTATATCTGTACCTCTGGTCCCCTTTCAGGCCTACTCCAACCATCTCTGGTCATTATATCCCTATGCCCTGCATATGCACCTCATCACTCCCACATGGAACATTGGACCTCCCATGATCACATCTGCTGCACAGCTCTGGCCATTAGTAGTACCTGGTGACATTGCTTAGATTTCTCCTTATAGTTTAGTCTTTCACTTATCTTTATGCTGTCCCAGAGCTTCTTGGCTCTGTAATACAGTCCTTACACTTCTGCATAGACTTTTACTCTGCCTCTGGTATCTCTCTACCTCATTTCTGGACTTTTCCCCATATATACTTGTCTATCTTGTATATAAGTTCAGATATCTCTTGTATGATCTATAGTATGAATATTGACTAGAAATACAACCCCTCACCCTATGCTCCAAGCATATTCGACTTCCAACTCCTCTGGTCATCTGCTCCCTCATTCTCTGAACATCATTCACTCTCCTGTGGGAGTTGAACTGGACCTTGTCATTACTCCCGGTCACATGACCTACCTCTGGCCCCATGACCTCCTTAATTCCAATTATAAATATGTGGAACATAAACCTACAAGGGTGCAACGCATAAGTCCTGCACTGATTCCACACCCTCTCTGCTCCATACACCTCCTTATCTCTGTCTCTTGGATCTCTGGTCCACTCCCTTGTCCTTCCCCTTAACTCCCTATACTTCTCATCCAGAGTTGCTGATTTACCTCTGGACATTGTGGGAGTTGTTCCAAACTTCCAACCTCCCAGACTGGAGAAGACCTGGAACCCCCAAATAAGCTCTAGAGGCCCCATCAGGCCTAGGGTATGAGATAGAGAGATATGGTTCTGATAATGTCAACAACTCCTATCAAGATGTCCCTATCCCCAATTTGTTTTGAAGACTTCAAATCGAAGGAAGCTCTACTACTCCTAGCCATCATTACAACCCCTGACCCCATTCATCCCAAACCTATTGTCACCTTTCTCAGAGCCTACTCACACCTCTGGTCTTTAACACAAAAACTGTTGCAACTGACAGGACTCCAACTCCTATCCCATCTAATACAGCTACATTGCAACCAATAGAAGGAGAGTTTGCCCTGGACATCAATCTATCCCCTAGAACTAGAATGAAAATGAGCAAGAAATGAGCTGGATTACCAACAGACTTCTCCAAAGAAGGAGAAGATGCTACATGGTGGATCATGACCATGAGCAACTACTTTTCCATGAATAATGATATCTACACCTATGATCAGGACAAGATCAATACTGCCCTGAACAGAATGAGCAAGGGATGAGGAAAAACATTCTCCAAAGCATACTATAATCAGTGGAAAGAGGGAACCATCTCAGATACACAGAGTTGGAAGATGTTCAAAGAAAAGTTTCTTGAAGCATTTTCATCCAAAGAAGTCCATCTGGATCACTGATGAAAGTTAGCTACTCTCAAACAAAAGGATAAAGAATCCTTTTCTACAATAAAATGGCTGTAGGAATACATGCAGGACTTTCAGCTTTATACCAGGAAAGCAAAAATGACCAATGATGCTGCCCTGATGGAATGGTTTATCAGGGGTCTCAATCCATTAATTGCAGAAAAAGTCATAGGAATCAAGGAACCAGAAACTCTCAAAGACTGAATTGAAGCCAGCCACAAACAAATAAGACAGATAGAGAGAGTCTGAGAACTAAAAGGAAATCAATTCAAAGTGAAAGCACATGATCCAAATGCCATGAATGTTGATGTCATCAAACTATCTCCATTCAACCATGCCAAACACATTAAAGAAAATTGCTGCTTCATTTGTCATAAAGTTGGCTGCTCTACTAGGAACCACCCACAACCAGGAATGCCTTCCCACACAAATAAGTTTCAAAAGAAGAAACAGACAAAGAAAATCTCTGACACCACTCCTGCATCATTGGCTATTGCTGATTACATTAAAGTTCTTGGGAATAAAGATGTCAAAGAAGAAGGTATAATCTGGATCCTCAAAGAGGTCTATGAAGATCCAATCTATCAAGGAGAGAAAGAAGAAACCATTGGTAAGATTAGCATGACAGAATTGCAAACCCAAGTAGAAAGAGCCAAGGGTTTTTGATGTGAAGAGCTCAGTCAGTGTGTCACTCTCCTATGATCTGGAATGTATCATCAGTAGAACAAAAATCAATTACAATCCCCATTCAAATACTTCCAGGAACCACTGAAATCAAGGCTCTCATTGATAGTGGAGCAACCAATTGCTTCATTAATGAATCCATCACCAGAAAACTACATCTTCCCCTCATCAAATTAAAGATCAGGAGAATTGCTGTTAATGCAGATGAAACCTCAAACAAAGGAGGAAATATAACTCATAAAATCATGATCATCACTTCCATATGAGGAAGAAGGGAAACTAAAGACTATATGGTGATTAAATGTGGCAAAACAGACATGATACTAGGAATGAGCTGGCTGGCCCAACACAACCCAATAATCAATTAGATCCACAGAGAGCTCAAAGAAGGGAAGAAAAGCCCAGATCTGGAGGAACAAAGATATTTGATCAAATATCTTACCACCAACCTATTGGAAGAATCAGGTGAGGAAGTCCTTATCTGATATTGTATGGAAGAAATTGATAAACTAACAATTTCCATGGACATAGCATGAAAGGAGTGGAAAGAGGAAGTAACCCTACCAGACAAGTTCCAATGATTCCAGAAAGTATTCTTGGAAGAAGCCATTACCACCCTTCCACCCAAGAGAGTTTATAATCATCATATTAATCTCCTCCCATCCTTTACCCCTCAAAGGGCATAAAACTACCTGTTGAACCCAAAGCAAATTGAAGCCTGCAGAAAGTTCATCAATGAATATCTTAAGAGTGGAAAAATCCAACCATCTAAGTTGCCCCAAGCATCACCATTCTTTTTTGTTGATAAGAAAGATGGAAAACTCCAACCCTGCCAAAACTATTGATACCTAAATGAACATACTGTCAAAAATGCTTATCTATTACCCCTGATTGGAGATTTGATTGACAAACTCAGAGGATCCATGATCTTCACTAAGATAGACATGTGATGGGGGTATAACAATATACAAATAGTATCCAAAGACTGTTGAAAGATGTGACGTGATCTATGGATATAGATCTTAGACACAAAGTATCCCTTTTACTCTAGCTGTCACTCAACAGTAGACAGGAGACTAATAGAAGTCTGGTAGGGTTTGGGTAAGTCTTGCTATGGCCCTCACTCAGGGATGGCAGTTTGAACCAAATATTATATAGAATAAATGTAGATCTAGTTAGAGAAACTACTGTACAAGGCAGTTGGACTTATAGGAGAAGGGGAACATGACTATGATTATAACAAGTGATCATAGGTAGAGGGAGGACTGTCTATAGGGCAAAGGGGTAGAATAAGATGGGCATGGATGGGGGAGTTAATGATCACACCAGTGTAAGGGTGCGATTGAAATAAAACTGCTGTCCAATAGATAAAGAAGATAAGAGATAAAGTTCATATGATTTAATATAGGCATGGATGCATTATATTCATGTAGGGTCCATAGGCCACTCTGGCATGGATGTGGTCTCCTCCAAGTGGATGGGTGGTGCTTGCATGTCCCACCATCTGGGAATGAAATCCTCCAGTGGTTCCTCTTTCCAGGTTGCTTCTTATGTCTCTCCTCCCCAGAACTGGTGATGTCCATTGGTACTCCCTCTGTAGGTGATGGTTGAGATGTTGGGATTCAACCATGGTCAGTCCCCATCAGAAGGAAAAGAGATGGCCCTCTGTGGGCAGTCCACATGATGCATGACAGAAGGTGGCATTTATCACACCAATGAGACTATATGAACCAATGGTGATATTCTTTGGTCTCTGTAACTCTCCAGCCACTTTTCAAGCTCTAATGGATGACATCTTTGCTGACTATCTAGCCGAAGGATGGCTGATAATATACATGGACAATCTTCTTATCCATTCTCCTGATCAGACTCTCCTTGATAAAAGAATATAAAAAGTTTTGGAATGAATGATGGAGCACAAACTCTATCTCAAACTAGAAATCTCAAACTAGAAAAGTGTTCATTCAATATGAAAACCACAGAATACCTAGGAATGATAATCTCTGAAGGGCACACCAAAATAGACCCCATAAAATTGAAAGTGATCAAGGAATGGAATCCCTCCACATTTATAAAAGGAGTACACTCTTTCCTGGGATTCTGCAACTTCTATCAAAAGTTCATTGACAGGTTTTCCATGAAAGCCCAACCCCTAATCAAGCTCACAAAAAAGGAAACCAAATGGCACTGGGGGAAAGAACAAGAACATGCCTTTCAAGAATTACAGGGACAATTCCTCAAACAACCCATACTCTCAATTCTGGATCTGACCAAACCCTTCTTTATTATGACCAATGCATCACTAGTGGGAACAGGAGGGGTATTAATGCTAAAAGACAGTAATGGGAATCTCCATCCTTGCATGTACAGATCTAGTACCCTATCACCAGCAGAATGAAATTACAACATATACAATAAGAAACTACTAGGGGTCATATATGCACTAGATGACTGGAGACACTACCTCACTGGAACTAACCATCTGGTAACTCTTTTTACAGACCACAAAAACCTCCTCTACTTTAAGGAAGCAAGAAAACTCTCCAGAAGGTATATATGATGGTAGCTATTCCTACAAGAGTATAACCTCCTATTCCATCACACCCTGGGAACTCAGATGGGCCCAGCAGATGCCCTGTCTAGACTACCAAACCCTGATCTATCCAATGACAACTCCAAACTCCACCTCCTCCCAGATGAGCTATTCACTAGACAGGTCAACCTTGCCCTAAGAGACAAAATAAGGGCATCATCTGAGAATGACCCATTGGTACTAGATGCACTTCAACACCTGTACAAAGAAAATCACATCCCTGACAAGTTGCACTCCTCTGATTGGTCATATGAAGACAGCCAACTCTATTTTTGACATTGCCACTACATTCTTCCAGAAGTGAGAAAAGATCTGGTCCATTCTATTGTGAAAATGCTAGGATGGAGACTAGCAGAATGGACACAAGTCCTGTGGTACATTAGCTAGATACACTTTTAAGTTAAGGTGAGTTCTTACCTCAGATGCAGTCCACAAGAGTAGAAGCAACTGAGGGAAAAGTAAAATTGAAGGCAAAAAGTTTAAATAGAGTGCAGAGATGTGATCATATAAAGTCTGCTAGACTCCACCATGCGACTGCAAGTAGGCAACATATTAGATTAAGTATCTCCAGTGCAGTCCAGAATAAGTCCAAAGAAACTCTGGAAGAAAAGAGAATAAAATGATAAATACATATGGGATTGAACTCTGGAGTGAGAGGAATGGCTGGAGTTTAGTGGATTTTGACACTCCCACTTGAGCACAATTTTAGCCCCATGGCTTGAATGAACTTCCAATGCTGTTCTTGAGGTAAAGCTTTTGTTATAATGTCCACTACTTGATCTCCAGTTGAGACATATCAGACAATCACTTCTCCCTTTCTGACAAGATTGTCTTGGATGAAGTGATATTTCCACTGTATGTGCTTTATCTGGGCACAGAACTGCAGATCATGGGAGAGAATGATTATAGCTTGATTATCACAAAGGAGTGTGGTTGGTCTTCTGGCTGGGTGCTCAATCTCTTCAAAGAAGCTCCAAAGCCATGCTAGGTGCTGTCCGGTGTTACTTAGGCCAATGTACTCTGACTCTGTAGTAGACAGGGCCACCATGCTTTGTTGCTTACTCAACCAAGAGATGGCACCTCTATTGTTTAGGAACAGATAGCTGGAGACAGATTGGGAATTGTCAGGGTTCTGGAATCAACCTGCATCAGAATAACCATGGAAGTCCATGTCCATTGACATATCCATTCCATTGTAGTATAGTTCCATATCAGATATGGTGCAGACATATTGCGGACTCATTTGGCAGCTTTCCAGTGGCATGCTCTCAGGGCAGAACTAAAGTGGCTTAGTGTCCCCACTGAGAATGTGAGGTCCGGCCTACTCCCAAGCATGAGATACATTAGGGAGCCAATTACCATTAGATATGAGACTCAGATGCCGTTTATCACCATTTCTGGAGTGGTAGTGTTATCATCCAGGTCAACTGTGGATAAAGTGGTGGTAGGTGATATGGGGGTTTATATCAGAGTGGAAGCAGACATGCCGGTGCATTCAAAGATGGTCTGAGTGTACCTAGACTGGGTTAATGTGATTTTATGCTGTTTATAATCATGTCATATTTCCAATCTGAGTAAGTACTGTGCTTCTCCAAGATCATGCATCTTAAATATGGAGGAAAGCATTTTCTTGATGAAGTTCATATATGCTCTTGTTGATGCTGCTAATAACAAGTCATTAACATACATGACCAAGAAACATACCTGCCCAGATTTCCTGATGATATATAGGCATGTCTCTGCATTTAGACACACAAATCTGAGACCTCTGAGTTTCTTATCCAAGGTTTTATTCCATGTGCAGCCAGCTTGCTTAAGTCTATAGAGAGAGTGTTGGAGATGCCAGCAGTGACCAGCAGAGATCAGAATACCTGGTGGTGGTCGAAGGTACAGTTCTTCATCCAGCTCATCATTTAGATATGCAGTTGATATGTCCATCTGATCCAGTTCTAAGTTGTACTTAATGGCAATGGAAATAATAGTGCAAACAGAATCCAGGTTTGTGACTGGAGTGAAAACTTCTTGGTAGTTGATTCCCTCTTTTTGGGTAAAGCCCTATGTGATGATCTGGACTTTTTACCACTTGATGTTTCTGTTTTGATTGAGTTTGATTTGGAACACCAGTTTTGAGGTGACCAGAGCTATACCAGAGGGAATGGGGACTGTCTCATAAACATTGTTCATGGCCAGACTCATTAGTTCTTTCTCTACAGTGGTCTTCCAGAGTTCAGCATCTAGTCATGTATAGGCATTGGGAATGTTGGTTGGAAGGGCAGGGTTCATAGAAGCACTTGCTGCTCCCACAAAAATATAATCTTTGACAGAGCAGAATGCTCCTGGCATATCCGGGTCATCTGTTTCTTCTGCAGTCTCCAAATCTTCCAAGCTCTTTGAATCTTGCAGGGTAATGGCAACATCATCTTCAGAGCTAGATGATGAAGGTTTCGGAGGTGTTTTTATGTTGGTGTTCTTCCATTCTGTCTCTTCTGCTAAAGTCTGTTTGTAATCCCTATTCTTGTTTGCTTGTCTCTGCATATGGCTGCCATGGTGAACTCTGGCAATTACTATGGCTGGGTGCTGGAAGGATGGGCATGATTTGAAAGGAGTCAGGGGTGGGACAGAAGAGGTGAAGCTAGGTGGGGTTGTGGAGCCCTCTCAATTTTGACATGGGATAGTGGGTGCTTGCTCAGTTTCTGGCCTTAGGTGAAGATTCTTTAGCTTGGTGGAGAGTTCCTTCAGTGGCTCAGTTTCTAGTCCTGATGCTTCCACTGCCAGCAGAGCTCCCACTGCTTCCAGAGTGTCATTTTCAGTATCCCAGGAGGTTGCTCCATCTCCCTCCAGGAGATGATTTTGGTAGGGTAATAGGCCATCCCATGCAGTGTCAGACATGGTGGTCCAGGGAGCAGATTCAGTGCCAGAGATTCACCCATGCTCATGGAATTTAATGTGTGGTGGGAGAAAATGATTGCATGCAATCCCAAATCGAGCAGTTTGTATGCCTGTTGCCTGTGAGTATATCATAGCAGCACACACTTGTGCCCATGAGATTGAAATTTTTCTCCACATTTTTTGTTATGCTTGAACCAGATAGGTACAAGTGTAGCCCTTGTTGGTAAAGATTTGCTAATTAATGGAGAGTGTTGTCTAGTAAACACTCGAAAAGATCAAGAGATGAAGTGTCCACTCAGAGTAGGATAAAGACTAGGGTCAGGGAGACTGAGTGGAAGAGAACACTCAGGAGTCTGACAGGGGAAGGAACATGATCAGATATATTCCAAGGGAGAACTAGACTAAGGTACATGGCAGCAAGTAGGTAGGTTTATATAGTGAATAGGAATGAGTGGCAGTGTGTGAGACACTGCCATGAATGAAAATAAGGCTGTCCATAGATGAATCATATGAAATATGATGGAATGTCAAAGAACAATCAATGAGTAAGCAGGCCAATTACTAAGTAAAAGTGATTCAGCATGAATAAGAGATATGACTCACCCTGAAGATGAATTGGACTTATCCCTCTGGGATTATCCAAGCAGAACTGAAAGGTTAGAGTCAATACATGATTATAGCAACAAAATAGAAATGAATCATAACATTTTTCCTTTGGGATGAGAGAGTATGTGATACATTCAAAAGGTTGGAACAGCATTGGATTAATGTTCTGGTTGAATAGTCAATGGTATGGGGTATCTCTGTGCAGGGCTGAGGATGGACTTTGTGCAGTTATGTATGTGGTGCTAGCCATCACATCACTCCAAAAGGACTTCAGCAGTTTTGAATCAAGGAGCATGGTGTTTGCCAGCATTGATAGGGTTTGATTCATACATTCTGCTAGTCTGTTTTACTCCAGAGTATAAGGTGCAGATTGCTCAGGTGTGGTTCCATCCCATTGAAGTTGTTCCAAGAATGCTTTTCTGGTGTACTCATCTTCCCCATCACTTTGGAGGAACTTTACATGTGGTGTGGAGTGGCACTCTGATCCTATCTCCATTTGGAAGGCTGCTTGAACATCAGCTTTCCATTACTTGTATTACATGGTTACCTCACTCTTGTGTTTGAGGAAGTAAAGCCATGGAAAGCATGTGTAATTGTCCACAATGAGAAGCCAGTATTGGAAGCCTTCACAGGATTTTGGAGTGATCAGACCTCTGACATTGGTATGGACAATCTGCAGTGGTTGTGTGGCCTGGGGCTTGGAGGAGATGTTGAAAGATAATTTCTTCATCTTTCCCAGTGTGCATGGTTTGCAGAATGAGGCTTTTTCAGTGACTGAGGTGATCCTGCTTAGATGTCCATGGTATATCATTTGTTCAATGCAACCAGTGGCAATGTGGACCATTCGCTGATGAAGGACATTTATGTCTACAGAGGTCAGTCCATGCTCTGATGGCAGGTTTGGAATGATGTCTGCATTGTACAGTCTGTTCTGGTATCTTCTGGACATGATTGGAGTTCCATTCTTTCTCATGGAGCAGGTATCTGAGTTTTCATTAAAAAGTGTAGAAAGTCTGACATCCACCAACTTGTGTACAGATATAAGGAATGAGTGGAAGTCTGGGACAAGGAGGACATTGCTTAAGATTATCTCAAATGATTTCCTATTGACCTTTGTGATGAGTGGAATGGTTCCAATGCCAGTGGTGGAGACAAAGGAGTTGTCTCCTAGGAGGATTTTGTAAAAAGAGTGAAGTGGGGTGAATGAGTGGAACCAGGACTATTCCAGGACCATATGGGAGGTTGCTTCAGAATCTATAATGACAGTTTTTGATTCATGGGAGTGGAGGTCAGATGAAGCATAGGCTTGAATGCATGTCATTAAGGAACTGAAAACTACATTTTTAGTTACATTTGCTTTCTTAGAGGTTTCAGATTCTGGTTCCAAATCCAAAGGGTTATCTGCCTTGTTTGCCTTATCTCTCTCCTTTTCTTTCCCCTTTTCTTTTCCTTTTCCTTTCCGACATTCTCTGGATTGTTCTTTTAGCTTTTTACTCCAATTTTGATAATCCCAGCAGTCATCTGTTAAATGCCCTGCTCGTCCATGGTGGTTGCAAAATTTGTTGGAGTTTGTCTTTCCAATAAGTGAAGCACCTTTCATGTCATTGCTCTGGAGTCCAAGGTGAGCTTCTTCAGCTAGGATTTATATCTCAATTGCATTGAAGGTAAACTTTAATTCCTCTGTTGTGTTTACGACAGAGGATCTGAAGGCATTCCATTCTGGAGTATCCAGAAGTGAGTTTAGAAGTACCAAGACAATAATTTTGGGGTCCACAGTGTAGCTCATCCTGGTGAGTCATGATTTGAGTATACAGAGGGCTGTGATATGGTCAGATGCACCAGACTTTTCATCTCAGGAGGCAGAAAAAAGTTGTCTGAATTGGAAAAAGGCAGAGGTCAGGCTACTCTCTTGGTGTAGCTTCAGGAGTGCCTCGAAGAGCTCTTTTGCAGTTGTATATTTTTCTGTCTTTAGAAGTAGGGCATCGGAGATATGGTCCTGTATTATTTCATGTGCCTTTTTATCTTGCTTATGCCATTTTTAAAGGTCTTCAGCAGTGGAGGTGGAAGCAGAGGTGATGGAAGTGGAGGGAGTGGTGATGGGGGCACTGGAGGTGGAGCCAGAGGTGGCAATGGGGGCAGCAGAAACTTGTGGAGGTGTGTTGGAGCCAGTGATGATGCTCAGGACTTTCTTGTGTTAGAGTTTCACTTGGATGCATATTTTTCATATGGCAAAGTTTGCCCAACTGGTTAGGACTGGGCAGGAGGTGGGAACCGAAGTGTCAGAGGACATCAGAATTTATTTGAATGGTAACATAGGCATGAGATTGTCGCTTGGGTGCACTTGGGATAATGAAAAATTTTTGGCTGAAGCTATTTCTGTCAGTGAGCACTGACAGGGCTTATAATCTGTTGTAAAAATGATAGAATAGAGACTAGTAGAAAGGACACAAGTCCTGTGGTACATTAGCTAGATACACTTTTAAGTTAAGGTAAGTTCTTACCTCAGATGCAGTTCACAAGAGTAAAAGCAACTGAGGGAAAAGTAAAATTGAAGGCAAAAAGTTTAAATAGAGTGCAGATATGTGATCATATAAAGTCTGCTAGACTCCGCCATGTGACTGCAAGTAGGCAACATATTAGATTAAGTATCTCTGGCATGGTCCAAAATAAGTCTGAGGGAACTCCAGATAAAAAAAGAATAAAATGATAAATACACACAGGACTGAACTCTGAAGTGAGAGGAATGGCTGGAGTTTAGTGGATTTTGACATATTTCATCCACTCCTCTGCAGCAGGAGGACATGGAAGTCAACACAGAACAATCCAGCTCCTTTTCAGGGATTATTGGTGGCCCAGACTCTCCATGTTTGTCACGAAATACATCATGGATTGCCCTATATGTCAACAAAATAAAAATATCAATAACCCACCTCATCCATCCCTAATTTCCATTCCAGTCATCAGCCCCCACCCATTTCATACAATCTTCATGGACATGATAACCAATCTCCCCCTTTCCAATGGATCAGACTCAATTTTGGTCATGGTGGACCACAGCCTTAGCTGGGGGGCAATTTTCATCCCTACCACCAAAATGGTGGATTTAGCAGGAGTAGCAAACCTAATTTTCAAATATGTTTTCCTGTGCTTTGGGTTACATTCCAAGGTAATCTCAGATAGGAGCCCACAATTTGCATCTGCCTTTGCCAAAGAACTAGCCAGATTACTCAACTATAACATAGCCCTTTCAACTGTCATATACTAAGTTTAACTCTAGTCCTCCAGTTTCACTCTGGTCCATTCTCCTTACTCTATTGTGTTCCATTCACTACTCTATTATATTATCTTGCTCCACTACTCTGTATCAACTTCTGTGTGACACAATCTATGGGTATAGATCTGAGACACAAAGAATCCCTAGCATTCTAGCTATCACTCTACAGTAGATAGGAGACTAATAGAAGTCTGGGATATTCGTAAGTCTGGTGGTGACCTTCTCTTCAGGAGGAGCCATTAAACCAAATACCATGTAGATTAAATATAGATCTAGTTAGGGAAACTACTGTATAAGGCAGTTGTATTTATAGTGGAATAAGGAACACAATATGACTGTAAAGAGAGGCCATAGGTAGATGGGGGACTGTCCTCAGGGCAAAGGGTTGTACAGAGATAAGCATAGGTGGGGAAAGGTAAGATCGCACCAGTGTAAGGGTGTGATTACAAAGGAAATAGGGTCCATGAAAGATAAGAAAGATAAAGAAGTAATCTGTGAATGTATGATGAGATCTGGCCATGGATGCATCACATTCATGTGAGGTTGGTGGACCACTCTGGCTTAGGTGCTGTTATGATTCATTCCTAGGAGCATAGCTGAGTAGCATCTGGACTACTCTTTTTCCTTGATGCCTCTTACTTTGACTTACTTGTATCATTTCCTAGATGAGTCCTTTACCTTCTATGCAGATATGCTCCATTTCTCTGACTCATCTAACCCTTGACATTCTTACTTGATTTCTCTTTGTCATAGACTTCCCTTTGATCTGATTACATCATGTATATTTGTCATGGATGAGTCATTCCTTATCTCTTGTCTTGATTCAATCCTTGACCCTTCTGACTCATTCATTCCATTATTATCTTGGCTCATGTGTTCTTCTGGCTTATCAGTGACTCAGCCCTTGATCTCAGATCACTTTCCATTCTTCAGGCTGAGTCAGCACTTCTTTGATGTTCTACTATATTCCTAGCCATTCTGATGATTCATTATTCTGACTCATCATCAACCCCTCTACCCAGTTTCCTTTCTTATCTTGCACTGCCACTTATCTCAGATCACTATATAGAGTGGCTACCTTGTACTCTAGTTTCTCCATCTTAGACCTCCCTTCATAATTCCCTATCATCTCTTGATTCCCTTGATTCCCTTCAGCTCCTACACTGACATCCATGTAACTCTCTACCTTCTTGAATCTATCTCTTGATCGTCATCATTGTTGTCTGCCTGTTTCAGATATCCAACTGTTGTTTCATCAAGGACTATCCCTCTTCAGCAGTATTCCTAAACCATCATCCCTTCCCCTTGTCCTGCTGAAGATCTCCGTTATTGGTGATGTCCCTCTGTCATACCTCCATTCATCCCATCACCAATCTCCCTTACCTGCTGATGGCTTTCCTACTCTCTGATCTCTCATCATCTAGCCATCTCCCTGCTTATACCTGGAAGTACCTTCTACCCTCCAAGTCCTATAGCAATATCTATCACTTATCCCCATACTTTGGTGATGTCCTCCTTACCACTTGTCCATCACCATTTTCTGGTCTACCTCTAGAACTTACCTTTGCCCTTCCCTTTCCCCTTGCTCTCCATTACTGTATAGGGATACAAGGGCTACACTTGGACCTAACTGGTTCAAACGTAACAGGTGCCATCTCCTCCAAGGGGATCAGTG
The DNA here is from genome assembly GCA_038088875.1 of Austroboletus festivus. NCBI lineage: Eukaryota > Fungi > Basidiomycota > Agaricomycetes > Boletales > Boletaceae > Austroboletus > Austroboletus festivus. Next base: position 13,213 of record JBBPJU010001017.1, read on the forward strand.
GTGCTTGAACATTCCACCATCCTGGGACTAACTCCCCTTGAGGTTCCTCTCCCCAAGTAGCTCCCTCCAGTTCTCCTCAGAACTGATGCTGCCTGTCTGGATTTCCTCTGTATGTGGCTGTGATGATGTTGGCATTTAACCAAGGTCTGTCTCCTTTATGAGGAAAAGTGGTGGCTCTCTGCAGGTACCCCATATGGTGCATGACATTCTGTTCCTCCAATGCATATCTCTTTCTGATATGGAACAGTGTACATGCCCTCTAACACTGTTCCCAAAGGAACTGGACAGGCCTTATCTGGCCTGGATGAGGGAGACAAACAACCCGTTGTGGGATGCCCCACGTTTTTCCTCTGAGTCAATTCTCAGGGGAAACCTCTACAACTATAGACGGGAGGAGGACTTTATAGTGGACTGGGATGCTAACCCCAAGGATTGGGCACATTCCTTGCCTCCAATGGCAGAGCCACCCATGAGGGAAATCATGGACAATACCGACTGGTATTCTTGGGAGATGGACCCCAAGGATACTGTCACGCACCATGTGGATTACCCAAGGAGGGCCACACCATTTCCTAGCGAGGGAGATAGACCATGGCTCAATGCCAACATTGCAACAATCACATACGGAGGAACTGAGGACAGGCGACATCAGTTTTGGGAGGGAGAACCAGCGGAAGCAACCTGGGAGGCTGATCTGGCCATCAATCTGGTCCCTGGATGGGTAGACATGCCCATTCCACACCTCCCCCTAGAGGAGACCACACCCCTGCCGGAGTGGCCCACAGACCCCGCCTGGATGTAACTCATCCCTGATCGGAGAGCAGTCTTCATGTGTAGAGATTGTATGTTACCTTTTCTTATCTTCTTGAACTCTATTTCCATTCCATCACACCCTTACACTGGTGCGACTTCCCCTTCCTCCACCTATGCTTATCTCTGTAACCCTTTACCCTATGGACAGTCCCCTCCTTCACCTGTGGCCGCTTCTTATGGCCCAGGCAGTGTTCCCCCTTTCCCTATAAATACGACTGCCTTGTATAGTACGATCCCTTAACTAGATCTATGTTTAATCTACATGATATTTGGTTCTCCTGCTATCCCTAAGTGAGGGCCGCAGGAAGACTTATCATTATTCCAGACTTCTATCAGTCTCCTGTCTACTGTTGAGTGACAGCTGAATGTCAGGGATCTTTCGTGTCTCAGATCTATATCTGTAGATTGCATCACAAAAGATCTAGTTGAACCTCGTTCACTCCTTGTTCTACCAAGAAGAGTCTAGTGGGCCTAAATCCCCACTAGGGAAGATCCACAAACATTTACTCTGCCACTGACCCTCCATCCAAGGGAGAAGAAAACCAAAACATCGACCAATCACGAAGAAACCTCTCCAATCTGTCTAGAGGACTTCGAATCAGAGGAAGCTCTACTTCTTCTAGCCATCATCACAACTCCCACCCCCACTCGACCAGAACCTATCGTCGCCCTTCTCAGAGCCTACCCGCACCTCCACAGATTAGCACACAAACTGCTACAGCCGACAGGAATCCAACTCCTATCCCACCTAATACAGCTACATCACAACCAGTGGAGGATGACTTCGATCTCAGAATCGAACCAAGAATGAGCAGACACACCAGCGAGAAGAGAGCCAGACTCCCAACCGACTTCTCTGGGGAAGGAGAAGATGCCACATGGTGGATCATGACCATGAGCAACTATTTCTCTATGAATGAAGATATCTACATCTATGATCAG
>JBBPJU010001018.1:0-14937 GCA_038088875.1 Austroboletus festivus
GGTTTGAGAGAGGTATGAGTAAGAATGCCAATCACCATTGATATCTGTTTGGAGGAGGATACCTCCAGTGGCATACTTGGAAGCATCTGTGGCAATGGCAAATGGGGCAGAAGAGTCTGGAAATCGGAGAACTGGTTGTGACAGGAAGAGCTCTTTAAGGCCTGTGAATGCATCGTTACATGCAGGGGACCAGCTCCACTGTTGATCCTTCTTTGTAAGGTCAAGGAGAGGGTGAGCTACCTCAGAGTAGTGGGGAATAAATCATCTATAAAAGTTCGCAAAACCTAAAAAGGATCGGACATCTTTGACTTTAGCAGGTACGGGCCAGGAGGTGATCCCATTGAGCTTGACGGGGTCCATAGCAAGAGATCCTGGCTTGACAATCATATCTAGGTAGTCGACTTCGGAGACGTTAAAGAGGCACTTCTGCAGTCATAGACGGAGATTTAGTTCTCTCATCCGTTGGAGGACTTGGCGTGTTATCTCGTCATGATCCTGTTGGTTGCGAGAGAAGATGAGGATGTCATCCATGTAGATGACGATCTTCCCAGCGGCAATAAGGTCTCTGAACTCTTTGTTCATGAATTGTTGGAATGTAGCCGGAGCATTCTTGGGCCTGAAGGGCATAACTACCAGTTCAAAAAGCCCTCTGTGAGTGATAAAGGCTGCTTTCCATTGATGACCTTCTTTAATGCAGATATTGTTGTACCCCCAATGAACATCAAACTTGGTGAAGATTTTAGCGTCCTTTAGTTTATCCAGTAAATCAGAGATCAAGGGCAATGGATAGCCATCTCGGATGGTATGATCATTGAGATACCTGTAATCCTGAACGGGTCATAATTTCCCATCCTTTTTTTTGACGAAGAAGAATGGAGTGGCTTGTGGGGATGAGGAGGGATGAATCTTCCCAGATTTCAAATTTTCATCTAAAAATTCATCTTGTGCTTTACATTCTTCGGTAGTGAGTGGATATAATTTTCCAATTTTTGGAATGAAGCCTTCAGTGAGGTTGATCTTGTGGTCGCAGTCTCAACTGGGGGGAAGAGGGGTATCTTCATCGGTGAAAATATCTCTGTAAGCAGAGTAGGCTTCAGGCAAAACTACCTCTTCCTTTTTATTCCCAATAGCTAATTGGGTAGAGGTGGTCAAGGTTGCACAAGTCAGCGAGGGATTGGGAATAAAACATCGATTTGCTAGAATGGTCCTCGATAAAGATCGAAGTGGTTTTAAATGTGCCATGTCTCGGCTTAGAGTGATTTGGGCACATAAAACATCATCTTCGGTTCAATTCAGGTAGGCAAAGAGGTGTTCATCGGTCAAGGCATCTACAGAGACTTGTTTTGGAGGTGGTTCTTGGTATCTTCATTTGGCGTAAAGCCCTCCTTTTTCTTGTTTGGTTTGTTCATGGAGGGCTATAAATTCGGCTGATTGGTCGGTTTCCAAGGTTATTTGCAGAGTTCTGTCTTTCCAGTCAATTGTAGGATTTGTCTCCGTCAACCAAGGAAGTCCAAGTATGACGTTTTCTTTTCTGCAGTTCATAATGTGGAAGGTCGTTTGTCGAAGGAGTCCGTTGATATTTACAAAAAGGGTGGTGGTGAAGTTAATTGTTCCTCCTTTGTTTAATGAAGCATCTGTGTTTCATACGGTGATAGGGGAGGAGAGTCAATGTCGTGGGAGACGGTGTTTTCTAATGAAGTTCCAATCTACACAGGAGATTTGAGCTCCTGAGTCAACGAGGGCAGAGGTGGTGACGACTTTGACCATGTCTGATGCGAGAAGGAGTTGGATAGGGATTCGCATAGCTTTAATACTGGTACATGGTCGAGATAGAGGAGGTATGTGTGTTGCTTTTGTCCTCCTGTCTAAAAATCCATCACCACCTTTCCTACAATTTATTCTTCCATTTCCTCTACTCTGGACTCGACGACTTTGATATCTTTTGGTGGTATTGTGGGTGGTTTCTTTTCAAATTTAACTCTACAATCTTTCGTCATATGCCCTTTCTGACGACATTTGAAACATCACCCTTCTTTCCTACATCTTTCTCGTTCTTCATCTGTCAGTTTCTTCGGCAGGGTTATGAGATCAACGTCCATGGCATTGGGGTCTCTGGCGGTGTGAGGAGTGAAGGTTGGGGTAAAGGTAGTATTACCTTTCTTATGTCTAGAGGCGATTTCAAGAGCTCTTTCTTCAACGGTGGTGAAATGAGTGGCTTTGGTGTACCAACTTGCAATAGTGGTTGGTACTATTTCCATCATATGAACGTGTCTCATCAAAGAGACAGGAATTCCTGAAGCGAAATAGTTGATCAAGACGTCATCATTACTTACTCCCGCAATGGCAACTTTGTTTTTGAAATTGGCGATATAGTTTTGAAGAGTTGGATTATACCCTCCAGAGTGGTTTTCATAAATCCTTGTTTTGGCTAGCCAGGCCAATGCTTCTCCCTTCACATCTTTGTTGTCGAAGGTGTCTTTAAAGGCAGTTTTGAAATCTACCCAAGATCCAAGAGTGAAGTTGCCTCCAGTCAGCTTGGTTTCCCTAAACGTAGCAGCCCAGGTAAGGGCAGTCCCTTTTTTCATATACAATAATGCGTAAGCGATCTTTTTGGTGTCTGTGTTATAGAGATCGACATTAACAGCAAGGTAAAGTTGAACTGTCCTTAGCCATGGTAGGGCTTTGGTGGGGGAGCCATCAAAGTCTTCCAGAGTTCCAAGATGTAGTTCAGTGGGTTTCTGAGAAAACATAGTGTTTGGTGAGGAGGGAATGGGGCGTACTAGAGGCAGAAAGAAAACTCTTCCTGTCTGAGGTTGGGGAGTTGGACTTGGAGGAGTGGGGGCTCTGGGAATAACGAGGGTGGATGATAGTTGTCCAGCAAGATCAGGAAGATCACTTGGTTCCTCATAAACAGGGACATCTAGGTCAGAGGATTCTTCTTCGGAAGGTTCAGAGGGATCAGAGGTTTCAGGTTCAGGTTCAGGTTCTTCTGGATCTTGGTGAAGACCCCAACTGAGATGTCTGGGAAGCGAAATGGTGGGCGATCTAGATCAATGCTAGTCGCAATATGAGAGTCTAGTTCTTTTGTTATGCTTGAACTGGGTAGATCCAAGTGTAGCCCTTAGGGTCAAGGGTTCGATGTGGAGTATCGTCTAGTGAATACTCGAAAGGTTTCAAGGAGGAAGCATCCACTCAGAGTAGGACAAAGACTAGGGTCAGGGAGACTGAGTGGAAGAGAATACTCAGGAGTCTGACAAGGGGACAAGCACAAGAGGTGTGATTGTAGGGGAGAACTAGACTAAAGTATATGGCAGCGCACAGACAGACTTATATAGTGAAGAGGAATGAGAGGCAGTGTGGGAATACTGCCTTGAATGGAAATGAGGCTGTCCATAGATGAGTCATATAGAATGCGATAGAACATCAGAGAATAATCAATGAGTCAGAAAGTGGGAGAATGACTCATGATGACAAGTAAGAACTGAGTAATCGGGCCGATTACTTAAATGGAAATGAATAAGCATGAATAAGAGAATATGACTCAGCCTGAAAGTGAATTGGACTTATCCCAAGTGGGATTATCCAAGAGGAGACGAAAGACTAGAGTCGGTACAAGAGTTATTCGTGAAAGACTAGAGTCAGTACAAGAGTTATTCATGAAAGAAGAAAGAAATCATAACACTGTCCATATGCTGCCATGTACCTTAGTCTAGTTCTCCCTTGGAATACATTCTATCATGTTCCTCTTTCCTGTCAGACTCCTGAGTGTTTTCTTCCACTCAATCTTCCTGACTCAAGTCTTCATCCTACTTTGAGTGGACACTATCTCTTTGAAATTCTATGAAAGTGTTTACTAGACGACACTTTATCCCGAACTTTTGATCCTCAAAGGGCTGCGCTTGGACCTACCCGGTACAAGCGTAACAGTTGGAGGTCTCACCCATTGTTCTGTAACATTACCATCTGTCTCCGGGTAGATTGGATGATTCCATTCATCCACTAACTCAGTGAGTCCCACCACTATGGATGACAAGGGGGCAGTCGGAAGTGGCATGGCCAGGAGAGATCTCGTGGCAGTGGGGGCAGGAATAAAAGGGGCATCTCCAGTAGAGAAGATGCTGTCCTCCGCATTCAGGGCAGGACTGGGGGAGAGATGGGGTGGTGAGGGAAGGGCAATGGAAGGGGGGGTGGCTGGGACCTCGTCAGGAGCATATGGCGCAAATGACATGGGGACAGTCCCAAGGGGTGGGGTGGGCGTAGTTGCAACATGTGCAATGGTGGTCAGTTCTGAGGTCAATATCCTCAGGGATATTCCGAGAGAGGGTGGGGAGGCCATGACGGAGAGCAGGGGGAGAGGCAATCCTTTGGAGAGGGTTGTCTCGAGGTGGAGTAGACAGGTTGGGGATAGGGACAGGGGGGTCTGTGTCATGCTGGTAGGCCCGAGTTCAGGCAGATGATGGGTCCTCCAATTCCAGGGGGTTCAGTAGTGTCAGGGTGAGGGTTCTAGTGGGCAGAGGAGGAATGAAGGGATCAGCATCCCCTCCATCATGGCTTGTTCCCATTGCTGTGATTCGGGAGAGTAAAGCTGGTGCTGGACTAGGAGGCACAGTTCCTCCGCTAGTTCCAACGATATCGAGAACCAACCTCCGGTTTCGGATGACTCTCCCTTGAATATTGGGGGCAAGGGGGCCAATGAGTTCCCAGACAATCTTGTGGACTCTGAGGAGGGGGATCTCCTCGAGGACCCGGTGGAACCTGGCCTCGTGAAGAGACTGAGCAATGAGGACCCTGAGATAGACAAGGTTGGAGGTGAGGATGGGTTGGTTGTGGACTGAAAAGGGGCCGACATGGTCATTGTCAGAGTTGTGGGGGTTGTTGCGAGTGGAACAGATGTTGGCATACACCTCGTAGATGTTTATAAGGGTGGTAAGGGGGCGGACCAGATCGGAGTGGCATTGCTCAACAAGCCACCCTGCTACGTAAGATGAATTTAAAAGATTGTGGTAAAGATATCCCCTTTCCAAACAGGGGATCAATTTGAAATTGTAGGTGTTGCCTGCTTTAGCGGTTATGACAGGAATATGGGGATCTTGGGGCAGGATCCTGAAGGGGGTGATTACTAAACAAGTGGTGTTAGTAGTAGTTCTTGGTGTGCCAGTGATAGGGGCAGCTATCAATCCTGCAAAAGCTCTAGTGTTCTCCAACATGTTTATTAAGGAAGTGAACGCATTTTTCTTTGATGGTGATTTTCCGGCCATCACATACAACCTCTTTTATGGTGGCGGAAATGAACTCGGTGTGCCAATGGCCATATCATTTGTTCTGGAAGGTAGTGTGACGCAATCTACGGGTATAGATCTAAGACACAAAGATATTCCCAAGTTCTAGCTGTCACTCAACAGTAGACAGGAGACTGGTAGAAGTCTGGGATGGTTATGGTAAGTCTTGCTGTGTTCCTCCCTTAGGAATGGCAGTTTAAACCAAATACCACATAGATTAAACGTAGATCTAGTTAGCGTTTTACTGTACATGGGCAGCTTCTATTTATAGGGGAGGGGAAACTACTATGACCGTAAATAGAGATCACAGGAAGGAAGGAAAAGCTGTCCGTAGGGCAAAGGGTCACAAGTAGATAGTCGTAGGTGAGGGAAGTGGAGATCGCACCAGTGTAAGGGTGCGATTGAAAAGAAACTAAGTCCAATAATAAGGAATAGAGTTTGTACCGAAATACTGGTAGGGCGTGGATGCGATCACATCCATGCTTTGTCGGTAGGCCACTCCGGTGGGGGTGTGGTCTCCTCTAGCTGGAGTGGTGGTGCTTGGATGTTCCACCATCCAGGGACCATATCTCCTAAGGGTTTATCTTCCCAGGTCGCTCCTTTGGGCTCTCTGTTCCAGAATTGGTGTCTCATGTCTAGATTCCCTCCGTAGGCACTGGTAGTGATGTTGGCATTCAGCCAGGGACGATCCCCTTCATGAGGAAAAGGGGTGGCTCTCCTAGGGTAGTCCACCTGATGCGTGACAGGTAGGTTGAATATCATAGACCATGATACCTACTTCCATATTTGATGTGCCTTTTTATAGGCCATTAGCAGTTCATCCGAATGGGTGAAGTTGGCTTCCGGTTCCCAAGTGTTTTCGGAGTGCAGATATCCTTTCCATTTGACCAAATAGGAGATGTTATGAGATTCCCCTTTGTGGGATAAGATTTCCTCTATCTTGTACTCCAGTTCCTCATCTAGTTCCAAGATGGGTTCCAGAGCCGTGTTTCCATATTCAGCAGATTCCGTAAAAGGGGACAAAAGGGAGGCATGGAAGATGTTGTGGATTTTCCAGTGATCCGGCAGATGGAGCTTGAAGGAGACGTTATTAATATTTTATAAGACTCTAAATGGGCCTTCTCATTTCGGCAGGAGTTTCTGTAACTCTCCTTTCATTTTTAGGTTTTTAGTGGAGAGCCAAACCATATTTCCAACCTGGTATGGGGAGTAGGCTTTCCCTTTTTGTCATTTGTCATAATCTTTTTGGGCGTAAGTGATGGCAGCTGTAGCTTCTTTCCATACGGTGCCCCATTGGTCTAGGATGAACTGTACTGCTGGAATGAAGGTTTCATGATAGGGGGAAATCCCCTTGGTTTGTACCCGTTCATTAGGAGGAACAGCGACTGTTTCATAGTGGAATGAACAGAGGAGTTGTGGGCGAATTTTGTGATGGGGAGGAAGTCACTCCAAGAGGACGGGTTCTTGTGGCAGAAGATCCTTAGATACGTTTCCAGCTCTTGGTTGACCCTTTCTGTTTCCCCATCTGTCTGTGGGTGGTAGGCAGTGGACAACTTCAGGTTGTATTGGAGTAATTGTGCCATTTCTCGGGTGAAGGTGCTATTAAATTGAGGACCCCGATTAGAGATGATGGAGTTGTGGATGCCAAAATGGGAGAAGATGTTTTTCAAAAATAGGGCAGCTACCCCTTCTGTGGTCACAGATTTAGTAGTCAGGATGAAAATAGCCCCCTTCAAAAGTCCGTGGTCCACCATGACTAAAATAGCATCCCACGGTGGGGCCGGGGGAAGATCAGTGATGAAATCCATGGACAGGTGCTGGAAGGGGTGAGTGGCAACCATAGGAATAGGGATAATGGGAGGTCAATTCAGGTGGGTGTCAACCTTGTGCTTCTGGCAAATGGGGCATCCGGCCAAGTAGTGATGGAGAAAGCAGGCCATCCCAGGCCACCAGTAGTCCTGGGAGATGAAGTTGTAAAGGTGGTAGAAACTGGGGTGTCTGGTTGTTACAGCATTGTGAATAGCATGAACCAGCAGCTGTCAGTATTCCTCATCAACATAGAGCTGTCCTTGGTAAAAGAGGGAGTGGTTGCGGACCTCCCAGTCAGAGGCCGTTGTTCTGGGAAATGCGGGATCGCTCTGCTCAACCCAGAGCAGTGCATCAAGAGCAATGGGGTCGTGGAGTGGCTTTTCTAAGTGAGCGCAGAGGGTAGTGTCAATTGACCGGATGAATACATTGTTGGGGATCAGTTGTAGTGGGTCCCGAGTTTCATCAGCTACATCTGGCCAGGACAGGAAGTCCGCCGGACCCATCTGGCCACCAGGAGTGTGGACCAGATGAAGGTCAAAGTCTTGTAAGAAGAGCTGCCACCTTGTATGGCATCGTGACAAGTCCTGGGGCTGCCAGAAGTATGTGAGGTTTTTGTGGTCTGTCAGGACCATTACCAGGAACTCTGTTCCAGTGAGATAGTGGCACCAATCCTTGAGGGCGAGGATGATAGCCAGTAGTTCCCTGTTGTGGATGTCATAGTTTCGCTTGGCTGGAGCGAATGTAGAGGACCTATAGGCACATGGGTGGAGATCCCCATTGCCATCTTTTTGCATGAGGACCACTCCGGCAGCCACTAATGATGCATCTGTCATCAGCCAGAATGGTTTTCTGTGGTTGGGATATTGTAGTATGGGGGCACTGAGGAACAGCCTTTTTAGGGCTCGGAACGCGTCATCAGCCTTGGGGTACCACTCCCATCACTTTCCTTTGGTTGTTAGGGCAGTGAGTGGCCAAGCCAGGTTGGAGAATTCAGGGATGAACTTCTGGTAGAAGTTACAAAACCCGAGGAACAAGCATACTTGTTTCACAGTTTTCGGGGGTTCCCAATCTTCTATTGCCTTTAACTTGATGGGGTCCATAGCTACACTCCCCTCCTTCAACACCATTCCCAGGTATTCTACCTCTGGGACGTTAAAGGAGCATTTTTCTAATTTCAAGTAAAGATGGTGCTCCGCTAGCCTTGCGAGCACCTTCTTAGTCCTTTTATGATGGGTTTCTTGGTTGGCCAAGTGGATGAGGAGATCATCCATATAAATAATTAGCCACCCCTCAGCTAGGTAGTCAGCGAAAATGTTGTCCATTAGTGCCTGAAAAGTGGCCAGTGAGTTGCACAGCTCAAAGAACATTATGGTGGGCTTGAAGAGCCCCAGAGGAGTGATGAATGCCGCCTTCCATCTGTCCTTCTGATGGATCAGGATGTTGTTATATCCCCACTGGACATCCATCTTGGTGAATAGACAGGAGTCCTTGACCTTGTCAATAAGGTCTGCGGTGAGGGGGAGTGGATAGGCGTTCTTGACAGTCATGGAGTTGAGGTAGCGGTAGTCCTGGCAGGGTCTCAACTTCCTGTCCTTCTTCTTTATGAAGAGGAAGGGGGAGGCTTGTGGAGAAGTGGACTGAGTGATTTTCCTGTTCTTCAGGTGTTCCATGATGAACTCCTGACACACTGTCATCTCCTCTGGATTAAGGGAGTAGTTCTTGGCTCGTCGGGGTGCGAAGTCTTTGGTGAGCTCGATCCGGTGATCATAACTCTGGGACAGGGGTAGGGTGGTGGCTGCTTCTTCAGAGAACACTCTCCAAAACTCTTGATACTCCTTCAGCAGGGTTTTCTTTTCCAGGATCTGCTTGCTGGCGATGTCTGTGGATATGGTTGTCTTGTGAATCTCCTTGTCAAGACTCTCTCTTATGATCACCTCCTCTGAGGGATCATCCAGATCCTCAGCAATATATTTTGCCAGGTATTGCTGTGCCACCTGCAGTGGTCTTTCCTTGACTTCTTTGTCAGATACCAGGAGAAGTTTCCACTTCTCCCAGTTGATTATCGGGTTTTCCTTAGCTAACCAAGCCATCCCTAAAATGATGGGGGTTTTGCCAGAACCAAGCACCATCAGGCTCCTTCTTCGGGTCTTGCCTCCTATGGTCATGGTCAAGAATCCGTGCTGGGTGATACTTCCTCCAGTGTTATGGGATCCATCTGCATTGATAGCATCTCAGGGGTTCTTTAGATTTGTGAGGGGGACTTTCCACTTTCGGGTGTGCTTGGCATTTATGAAATTGCCAGTAGCTCCGCTGTCGATCAGGGCGTGGGTTTCGATGATTCCAGATGAAGTTCGAACAGTGACAGGAATGGTCATTGATCATTGTTCATTTGATAATACAGTGTTGTCCAGTAATCTAGAGGAGGGAAACATTGACTTCCATCCTCGTTTCAAAAACCCCTTATCTTAGTGATCTTTTCTCGGAGCTTAGTGGAAAGTACTGCCACCCTCTCATCTCCGCTGTCATCTTCATCGTCAGCAAACTCATCATCTTCATAGACTTGTTGTAGGACCTTGAGAATTTGATCCTTTGTCCCCTTCTTGCTATTGAGTACCTTCTGTATGTACTCCACAGTTTCATCGGGCATTGGTGGATCCTTTGTTATCCCATCCGAGACCTCTCTGGTTTTCTCGGTTACTCAGGCCGAACCGGGTCTCTTATGGTTTCAAGTGGAACATCCCTTCTTTTTGCAAATGAAGCAAAGGCCATTCTTGACACGGCAAGCTCTCTCTGTGGGTGACAGTCATATCGCGTCCACGTCCATTGCATTGGGATCCTTTCCTGACGATCTGCCTCCTCCATTTCCTCCTTGATGGATGAATCATCCTCCAGATAAATCTCTTACCTGCTCCAGCTGGTGTACTTGCTTCTGCACTGCTTCAACCCACTCCTTAATAGTGGTCGGTTTCTTGAGTAGTATGATATTCCTGGCAATATCATGGTTCAGTCCTCTGATGAACCATTCGCAGAGTGCACCCTCATTGGTCACTCCGGATTTGGCTGCGAGGAGTTGGAAATCTTGAATGTACTTCTGGGCGTTCTTCATATTTGAAGGCCCTTTATCTTGGTGAAGATTTCCAATCTTTCTCCTGGCATCTGCTACCTCCTCCTTGGATACGAAGGAGTTGGTGAGTCATTCAACAAACTTGCTCCAAGTCTTGTCTTCATCTTCCATATTGGCATCTAGGGTGAACTGCCCTTCAGCAAACACTCGGCCCCTTCCTTTCGGCATCTTGTTTAGTGCTGTGACCACCTTGGCCAAGTCAGTCTTGTATATCTCCACGTTTACTGTAAAATAATTTTCCATAGCCGCTATCCACCAGATCGCATCTTCACTATTTCCGGAAAAGTCAGCCGGAAGAGCCACTTTGATTTCTGTTGGTGCCATCTCTTCTTCATCCTTGTCTTCAAGAGGTTCTGCTAGTTCTTGCTCAATCTGTCTCCACCCTTTGGCAACTCCGGGTCTTGGTTTCCACTTTCCGGTTTCGGAAGTCCAGGTGGTGAAGTACTCTGGGAGGGGGTGGGTGGCTGGAGTGGGGACAGGGGCTGACAGTTGAATGGGGGATCAGCTAGTCTGTACCTCAGGGTCCATGCGCGGATCAGGGGATGGGCCTCTACTGATCCGAGATGCGATAATAGGAAATGAAGATGGAGGTTCTCCTCTAGTAAGGACTGGAGGACTTGCTGTGGGATGAGGGAGGGAGAGAGGAGGAGTTTCAGTAGTTGCCCTGCTCCAGGGGTGTCGAAGTGTATCTGGGATAGGGGCCCTACATATAGAGGTGGAGGTTGGAGAAGGGGGTTGTTGTTGTTTGTTGTCTGATTCAGGTTGGCACATAATCTTGGGGGGATGGTGTCCCGACCTGTAGAAACAGGGGGAGCAGAAGAAGAGCTAAATTCCTTTGATACAGAACGCAGGACATGAAGTCCGAGTCTCCGAGTGATGAGTTGATCAAAAGGGCCTAGGTTGGGACCAAACCTTAGGCACATGGCTAGCACCAACTTCCGGGCCGCGACGGCTTCGTAGAAGATGATTAGATGAAGGTTTAGGCATTGCCTAATAAGAACTCTCTTGAGGAAAGGTAAACTGTCCACCTTTCCAAGATGCAGCGTAAACTTCACATAAAGTTGTGTAGAATTTAGCTGGGGAGCTAACTATAGTACAGGGGCACTTATATATGTAACTGGTAGGTATGGGAAGATATTCCTATATGGAAGAATAGTCCGAATAGGAATAGAGTTCACTCCTGATCGGGAATGAAGAGGAGAGAGCATCCTAAAAGAATATAGGCTTTAATGAATCATGCACTGCCTATGGAGAAGAAGGAAGGGTAGTGTGTGGGAGTTCTCCTAATTGAGAAGAAACTCCAAACCTTATCTCTAAATCGGATACATGAGTGCCACGGAAGAAGGAAGGGGTAATACCGCATTAGAATGCTATGTGGAGAAGGTATGGGGATGTGGTAACTTGCTGTAACAGAGAAGGGACCGATGTATCCTAGCCGAGAAAGGGTAAGTGACCCTGAGGGTCGGAGAAACGGAATCGGAAAGAGAAAGGAAACATTAGGAACCAAAGGGGAAATGGAAAGAGAAAGGAAAGATTAGAGGAAAGGAAAGGGGCAGTCCATCCAGAGCAGATACTCCGCTAACTCCTTGACATCCCACGTAAACCACTCCGGGTTCCCTGGTGGAATGTTCTCCTGGTTGTCCGGGAGAGGTGGTGAAGCATTCCAAATGTCAAGGGACTCTCCCCAAGTGAGTCTGCTTGAGAAGTCATTGTCTATGTCCATGGCCTGCTCTAATGAAGAAGAAGAAAAAGACGGGGCATCCAACTCCTCCGGATACAGAGTCGGAGGTCTCACCCATCATTTCATAACACTGACCCCCCCATCCCTGTCCCCGACCTGATTACTCCACCTCAAGACAACCCTCTTCGAAGGATTGCCTCTCCCCCCCTCTCTCCACTGAGGCCTCCCCACCCTCTCTAGGAATATCCCTGAGGATATCGACATCTGTACTGACTACCACTGCACACGTTGCAACTTCGCCCACCCCACCACTTGGGACTGTCCCCATGTCATTTGCTCCATATTCTCCCGAAGAAGCCCAAGTCACCCTCCATTCCATTGCCCGTCCCTCTCCACCCCTTCCCTCCCACAATCCTGCCCTGAGTGTGGAGGACAGCATCTCCTTTATTGGAGGTGCCCCTTCTACTCTTGTCCCCACTGCCATGAGATCTCCCCTGGCCATGCCATAATCAACTGCCCCCTTGTCGGACATAGTGGCAGGGCTCAATGAGCTAGTGGATGAATGGAATCATCCCATCTACCTGGAGAAGAGAGGTAATGTTATGGAACGATGGGTCCACCCACCAACTCCATTCCCTGATGAGTTGGATGCCCCATCTTTTTCTTCTTCTATAGAACAGCCAATGGACTTAGACGCCAACTTCTCTAGTGGACTTGCCTGGGGAGAGTCCCTGGATACCTGGAACACCTCCCCTCCACTCCTGGAGAACCAAGAGAACATTCCTCCAGGGAACCTGGAATGGTTTACATGGGATGCTGAAGAGTTAGTGGAATTCCTACTCTGAGTGGACAGGCCATTTCCTTTTCTTTAACTTCTCTTTTGGTCTCCTTTTCTCACTCCCTTGGGAGCTCACCTTTCTCGACTAGGATATATCTGTTCACTCTTGTGTTACAGCAAGTTACTACATCACCCATACCTTCTCCTCACAGCATCTGGATGTAGTATTACCTCTTCTTCTCTCCGCCGAACTCATATATCCACTTTAGAGATTAGGTTTGAAGCTTCTCCTCAATTAGGGGAAGTTCCCATGCACTGCCCTTCCTTTTCTATCTGTAGGCAGTGCATGCGTCTTCTATTTAGTTGTTTCAGGATGTTTTCCATTCTTCATTCCCTAAAGGGAATGAACCTTACTATTATTTGGGAGACAATCCCTTATGGTAGCAAGTTTCCATCTCCAGCCCCATTTAGTATATAAGTGCCTTTGTACCATAGTTAGCTCTCTAGCTAAATTCTACGCAACCTTATGTAAAGTTTACGCTGCACCTTGGAAAGGTGGACAGTTTACCTTTCCTTGAGAGAGTTCTTATCAGGCAGACCCTGAACCATCATCTAATCATCTTCCATGAAGCTGTCGCCACCCGGGAATCAGTACTAGCAGTGTGCCTTAGGTTTGGTCCCAATCTTGGGACCTTTGATCAGCTAATCACCCAGAAGCTTGGACTTCACATCCTGCATTCCATATCAAGGATACTGCCATAGTACTAGTAAGGGAGATGGCTGAGGTGACAGGAGATCAGGATGAAAGAAGAGCCATCAGCAGGTGGGAGATCGGTGATGTGATGAGAGAAAGTATGACTGAGGAACATCACCAATGATCATGGTAGAAGAACTTCAGCAAGATGACAAAGAGTGGCAGGGACTGAGAAGCATTGCTGAAGGGTGACAATTCAAATGAAAGGACTGATTGAATGCCTGAGACTGGCAGGCAACAATAAGAGAGGGAAATAATAGATTCACTGATATGTGGAGTACAGGGATGTCAAGAAGTCATGACAAGGGATGCTGGAAGGAAGTAGGAGATTATGGAAGGAAAGTAGGAAGGGAGGTCTAAGATGGGGATCTACTGTATAGAGAGAGCCACTATATGTAGTGATCAAGAGAGGTGGCTTTGTAATACAAGAAAGGGAATAGGGCAAAGGGAACTGATGAGGAGTCATAGTGATGAGTCATCAGAATGTCCAAGAATACAGTGGAATATCAAAGAAGTGCTGACTTAGCCAGAAGAATGGAAAGTGATCTGAGATCAGGGGCTAAACCAGAAAGAACAGATAAGCCAAGATAATAATGGAATAGATGAGTCAGAAGGGTCAAGGGTTGAACTGAGATAAGAGATAAGGAATGACTCATCCATGACAAATGTATATCAGGTAATCGGATCAAATGGAAAGTCTATAACAAAGGGAAATCAGGTAAGCAGAAATAGCAAAGGCTAGATGAGTCAAAGTAAACAGAGTATATCCACATGGAATGTAAGTAGACTCATCTAGGAAACATTGTAAGTAATGAGAAGAAACAAGTGTTCAGAAAAAGAGTAGTCCATATAGTACTCAGCTATGTTCCAGAGATGAATCATAACATCCTGCCTGTCTATGGTGATCACAGAAGTTGTCAGAGGTGGATTGCACTGTTGCTTTCATTGTACTCCCACTACTCCAGAGTCCAAGGCAGGCTTCCTTCAAGAGAATTTGACTTTTGATGGCATTGAAGGTGAACTTGCTTTCTTCAGTTGTATTGATAACCAAGGAAGCAAAGGTATTCCATTTCAGAGAGTTCAGAAGTGAGTTTAAGAGTAAGAAAGCCAGGAGTTTGCTGTCAATGGAGAATTTTATACTAATGAGTCAGGACTCAAGGGCTCAGAGGTTGGCAATGTGCTCTGTTGCAGCAGAGTTTTGTTCCATGATGCAGAGAAGAATTGTTGGTGATAGGTAAAGGCAAAGGCAAGGTTACAGTCATCCCCCGGCAGTTGCGACAACCCCGGCAGTTGTGTCAATCCTAATTTACGCTTCAATAAATGTCTTCTCCTGCTGCAATAAGTTTCAATTGTATAGGGTGTACATTAAATAATAGTCTAGATATGTTGGATTCACCCCAGCATTCTGCTGCAGTTTTCTGATTGGTAAATACATGTCATTTTGAGACATTTCCTGTATTTTTCGAGTTGTGGTACAAGTGATTTTAAAGTGGATACAGGAATTACATGCTA
>JBBPJU010001019.1:0-14932 GCA_038088875.1 Austroboletus festivus
AGACTTCCTTCTCTCTGATCCTCTGAGTTGTTGAGCAACTTCACTCCAACCACCTCTGTCCTCCAATCCTCCACTCTGAAATTTGGGACAATGGATCCCTTGTAAGGGCACACCACATATGGTGAAGTCAAGTCCTGTCTGGCCTCCCCCAACTCCAATACTCCATGTAACTTCAGAGGTCCTTCACCTGCCTAGTTTTAATAGTATATTCAAACTCCATCTTGCATCAGATTCCTACCATGAATACCTGTGTCACTAGATCGCACACCAGAGTGATCGCCAACCTCCCTACCTTCCCCCATTTTAACCCACTCAATACCTTTGGCAGCAGTTGCCAAGGTCCAGAATTCATAGAACAATTCCATAGCTTCTCCACTTGTCACACCCCTTCTGCTTCTCAAGGACACATTCCTTCACCTCTGTCTACCCCCAGAGCATACATTGAAGAGATAGTGGACAAAGATGAGCAACCACCAATTCTGTTCCCCTTTTACACTCCCAGCAACCAAGGCAATCCTGGTGATCCAGATAGGCCCAGAAGTGACCCCTTCAATAACTCCAAACATTTAGACATTGACCCACCCTCAGACAATGAAGAATGCATATTGCAAGACACACTGGCCAGTTTGGCTAGTGCTATCAGGACTCTTGCCCAATCTTCAAATAAATCATCTGAAACCTCACAATGGATGAAAGTCTGAGAACCAGACCAGTTTGATAGGATGAGTCCCCAAAAGCTCCAGATCTTTTTAGTCCAATGTGAGCTTAACTTTCAAGACTGCCCTAAAGCATTTGCATCTGACCATAGTAAGGTCACCTTTATCCAGTCATACCTGAAAGGTATGGCATTGTAGTGGTTTGAACCAGATCTTCTCCAGATGGAAGACTCTGCACTCTGTTCTCTTTGAATGGACAGTTACAAAGAGTTTGTCCTGGAGTTACAGATGAACTTCGGACCACACAACCTGGTCAGAGATGTGGAGCACCAGCTGGACCACCTGACTATAAAGGATGGTCAGCAAATCAATAAATATGTCATTGAGTTCAATAGAATCATGTGCCAAGTCCAGGGATATGGAGAAGGTGCTCTTCAGCACCATTTCTACAATGGTCTCCTAGACCACATCAAAGATAAAATCTTGCATGTTGGCAAACCCTGCACACTCTCTGAACTCCACCAACTCACCCAAGCTATTGATGCTCATTATTGGAAGCACAAGTCAGTGGTCAACTGCCAGGTGAAACCTTCAAACAATACTCCCAAGGTGTCTGAAAAACCCTCCGAATCTGCCAGTGGCTCCTCAGGCTCCTCCAAGAAGTCAAAAGGAAAGACTGCCTGCATCCCAACCAACTCCAAAGAATCCACTCCATTTAAACCAGACTTATTGTCCAAGCTAGGAAAGAACAGTGAGCTTACTGTGGCTAAGTGCAAATGCTGCTTCAATAACAAGCTTTGCATATTTTGTGGACAAGCAGGACATACAGTGAAGGAATGTTCAAAGTCAACATTGTGCACTTCCAAGGCTTGCTCCTCTAGGACTGAAACTCCAGAAGCTAAACTGGAGGCCTCCTCTGAGGCAAAAAAATAGGCTGTGACCTCCATGACTCTGCATGGAATGAAGGTTGCATTGACTCTTCCCATTCACCCAAGGAGATAAGACTTAACACATCCACTCTCTCAGATCCCCACTCACTCATGCCATCTGTCTCTCTAGTCTCTCACAAAATCTCTCCTTTCCCTGCATTAGTAGACTCTGGTTCCTCTAACTGTTTTATAGATATAAAATTTGTCAATAATAATGGACTTTCCCTATGCTCTGTTCCTCCACTTTCACTCTGTTTGTTTGAAAGAACTTCCAATTCCACAATCACTCAAGCTATCAACCTCTCCATCCGTTTTTCTACTGATGACATCACTCCAATGACATTCTATGTCACATCATTGGATGGTTCATGTTCACTTGTCCTAGGACACAACTGGCTCATCCACAACAATCTGTTGATTGACTGGGTAATGAGCAGTATCTTGTTCTGGACACCTAAGCACCCCATGCCAGCACCTCTGAGCTCAACCCCACAGCCTCTGGAACCCACTTCTTCAGCTGACCGTATTTCCTCCAATTTACCATGCTTCTCAAATTGCAAGGTGCCTTCCATCACACTTATTAGTGCACCTGCCTATGCACTTGCATGCTGCCTAGAGGGCTCTGTTCAATTCACTATGATACTCCATCCTCTGGAGACCAAACTCCTCTTCGCCTCCACAGACCCAGAACCAGTTGATCTCTCTGGCATCTCCCCAGAGTACCATGATTTTGCTGATGTTTTCAGCAAGAGCAAGGCATCTAAACTTGCTCTGCACTGTGATTTTGATATGAAGATTGACCTGGAGGAAGGAGCTTCCCCTTCTATAGGCACCACTTACTCTCTATTCACCTCCAAGCTTAAGTCCCTCTGAACATTCCTTAATGAACACCTATCCATGGGCTGTATCCACCCCTCATCTTCCACCCACACTGCCCTAATACTCTTTGTCCACAAGAAGGATGGTTCGCTCTGCCTTTGCATGGATTTCTGTGGTTTGAACAAGATCATGAAAAAAGACTGCTATCCACTCCTGTGTATCTCCAATCTCCTCAATACTCTGAGCAATGCCTGCATCTATACAAAGCTTGATCTCTGGCACACTTATCATCTTGTCTGCATCTCCAACAGAGATGAGTGGAAGACATCCTTCTGCACATGCTACACATCATATGAATGGCTTGTCATGCCTTTCAGACTCACCAATGCCTCTGTGGTGTTTCAGCAGTTTGTAAACTCTATCTTTGCCGATTATTTCAATGTCTTGGTAATTGTCTATTTGGACAGTATTCTCATCTTCTCCAAAGACCATGCAAAATATAAAGAGCACATCTGGGAAGTACTCCAACAGCTCTGAAAACACAGACTTTATGCCAAGCCTGAGAAATGTGAATTCCACACCAAGTCCACTGAATACCTCAGTTACCAACTCTCCCCATCTAGTCTTTCCATGTCCTCCGAAAAGGTAAAAGCCATTGTTGATTGGCCTGAACCTTGGAAAGTCCACAACATCCAGTTGTTCTTAGATTTTGCTAATTTCTATCATCAGTTTATTGCCAACTACTCTGGACTTGTTGTTCTGCTCACCCGCCTCATTCGCAAAGGCACTCTGTGGAATTTCAATGATGCCTGTCACTCTGCCTTCCAGTGTCTGAAAGATGCTTTCACCTCTGCTCCAATTCTCATCCACTGGGTCCCTAATGTGCCTCTAATTATCGAGACTGATATCTCCAACTATGTGATTGCTGGCATCCTCTCCATGCAATGCCTGGATGATGATATTTGTTATGCTTGAATCAGGTAGGTCCAAGTGTAGCCCTTATTAAGAACTGGTGATTGATGAAGAGTGTCATCTAGTAAATATTCAAAGAGATTTCGAGGATAAGCATCCACTCAGAGTAGGACAAAGACTAGGGTCAGGGAGACTGAGTGGAAGAGAACACTCAGGAGTCTGATAGAGGGACAAACACAAGAGTTGTGATTGTAAGGAAGAACTAGATTAGAGTATATGGCAGTGAGCAGACAGGCTTATATAGTGAAGGGAAATGAGAGGCAGTGTGAGAATACTGCCTTGAATAGAAATGAGGCTGTCCATAGATGAGTCATATAGAACATGGTGGAATATCAAAGAATGATCAACAAGTCAAAAGGTAAGAAAATGACTCATGATAACAAATAAGTATTAAGTAATTGGGCTGGTTACTTGATATAAATGAATAAGCATGAATAAGAAAGTATGACTCAGCCTGAAAGCGAATTGGACTTATCTCAATGGGATTATCCAAGTGGAATTGAAAGGCTAGAGTCACTATAATGATTACATGCAAAAAGAAGAAAGAAATTGTAACAATATTCATCCAATCACCTACTACTTCTGCACCCACACCACCTCAGAACTCAATTATGACACACACAACAAGGAATTGCTGGCCATTCATGAGTCCTTCCGGACTTGGTGGCACTACCTTGAGGGTTCCAGAAACCCAGTTGATGTTGTTACTAATCATAAGAACCTAGAATATTTCACTACCAGTAAGCTCCTTACCCAGCATTAAACCTGGTGGTCAGAGTTTCTCTCCCAGTTCAACATGGTCATCCATTTCTGTCCTGGATGTTTGGGTGCTAAGCCCAATTCCCTCACTAGATGCTGGGACATCTATCCTAAAGAGGGGGATAGGGACTACACTCATGTCAACCTGCAAAACTTCCACCCAATCTTTACTCAAGAGCAGCTCATATTGTCCCTTAGGGCAATAGTATTAGCAACTTCAGTCCTCTGGGCCAGTACCTTATTTGACATTGAGTTGCTCCATAGTGACATTCTGTCTCCTCTCCCCTCCAACCCCATCGCCTCCATTCACATGTCTAACTCAGAGCCATCTGACTCTTACTGGTCAGTTGACACCAATGGATTCCTGTGCTTAAATGGTCGCATCTATGTCCCTAATGCTGACAACCTGCACCTCAGAGTCCTCCAGTATAAATATGACCACCTGCTCTCTGGTCACTTTGGACAAAACAGGACTTTAGAACTTATCTGCCAAGAATACACTTGGCTGGGCATCCAGACATTTGTCAAGGACTACGTCTTGTCCTGTACAGCCTGTGCCCATGCCAAGGTCCCAAGACATAAGCCCTATGGGCTACTAAAGCAACTCCCAATCCCTAAGAAGCCATGGAATTCAATATCCATGGACTTCATAGAATAACTCCCCACTTCCTCCAGACATACCACCATCCTAGTTGTTGTGGACAGAAATTCCAAACAGTGTGTTTTCATCCCAGCTGATGATAAGATAACTTCTCCAGAGTTAGCAAAACTTTTCCTCCTCCACATGTTCTCGAAGCATGGAGTTCCATCTCATATCACCTCCAATTGAGGATTGGAGTTTGTCTCCCATTTCTTCCACTCTCTCGGAAAAGCCCTTGACATCCACCTCCACTTCACTTCCAGATATTACCCAGAGGGTGACAGACAAACTGAGCAAATGAACCAAACACTGGAACAGTACCTTCAGATTTACTGCAACTATCAGCAGGACAACTGGTCCAAACTCCTGCCTTTCATGGAGTTCACATATAATAATGCTCTGAATGCTACCACTGGCATTTCACCATTCTTTGCCAACAAAGATTACCATCCCAACATCTCTGTTCACCCTGAGCATGATCTGACATCCACCCAAGCTCAAGAATACTCTGTCGATCTCAACTCCCTTCATAGCTTCCTTCAGGAAGAGATAGCCACTGCTCAGCAAAGATATCAAGGACTGGTGGATGCCAAACGAACTCCAGCACCAGACTTCAAAGTCAGTGGCCAAGTTTTCATGAAAGCCAAGTATTTCTGCTCCACATGCCCCTCAAAAAAACTTTCCAAAAAGAATCTAGGTCCCTATGAAATCATTGCTCAAGCCAGCACCCTCTCCTTTACCCTCCAGCTTCTGGAAAATATGAAGTCTGTTTATCTGGTCTTCCATGTCTCCCAGCTGGAACCCACAGTCCCAAATACAATCCCAAATTGTATCCAACCACCTCTGCCTCTGGTCAAGATTGATGGTGAACCAGAATATGAAATCTGAAATCCTTGATTCTAAAATAGACAAGAGACAAAAAAATTGCAAACTTCTGTACCTAGTATGCTGATCAGGATATGAAGGAACTGATAAAGAGACTTCTTGGTTATTAGTGACAAAATTAGACCATGCATCAGAACTCATCTCTGACTTCCACCTCCAGTATCTGGAGAAGCCCAGTCCTCACACAAATTGACCACCAAGTTTTTTGGTGCATTGTTCAAACAAAGAAATAACTGTCTCTAACTAAATTATCCCCTCAATGCCATCTTCCTCTGCTCCTTTCCCTGTTTCTTCTTCCTCATCCTCCTCCACTACCTTCAACTCCTCCATTACTTCCAACTCCTCCTCCAACATATTTTCATTCTTATCATTCAGATACATCTCCACTATCTTCAGCTCCACCATCTGAAACATCAGGAGCACCAGGTGATTGAGCCACTTCTTAATTGCATCTTGGTGATCCCTGCTCACCTCTATGATCATCTGCACACACTCCCTCATTTCTGATGCCTCTCCTGACTTTGCCTTCTTCCAAGGCTACTCTGCCTCATCTCAACCATGCTCCCTCTTCTGCTTCTTCTCTGTCAATGGCTCTTCCGGCTGCTCACACTTCACCTTCATGTCCTTGCAAGGGACACACACCATTGACTTACCAGGGCCAAGCATGCAGCTCAGCCCCTGGTCCTTGCATCTCTGTACACCCCTTCCCTTTGTTTTGGCTCTGCACCACTGCCACTCCCTCAGCCTGCTCCCTGGCTGCCTTCTTGACCTCTGCTCACAGTCTCACCTCTTCCTCCTCCACTTTCTTCCTCTTCTCCTCCTCCTTCTGAATTTTCACTCACCTCTGCTGCTCCCCCACCTTCACTTCCCACAGCATATCATCATTGCCATAGTTTTCTGCCAAACATTCTTCTGACCAAGTGCTGATAACAGAGTAGTTGGACATGGTGGTTAATGGTCAAGAAGCTGACAATCAGACAATCAGACTTTATAGGCATTCTGCACTCCACCTTTTACTCTGCCTCTTACTCTGCCCATTTCAACAGTGTCACATGATCCTCAAAGGCATTCAGGGGTTCAGGCCTAATAGGGGGATACTGTCATATCCAGCACAACTCTGCCCCTCTGGTACAACTCCTCAGCACCTCCAGTGCGATTTCCTTCTTAACTCATAGATATTTGACTTGGACTTGTATAGCATTATTCCCTATGTCTTATCATTATGTTTCCCTAGTCATCTTTGATTACTTACATTCCCAGTTATCCCTAGTACCCATACCATTGATTGCTAAGAGGCATTGCCTCAAGGCAATGCTCCAGCACAACTCCACCTCTGACTCTGCAGTCATTAGTAATCTGTTCCTCCATACTATATAAACTCTGTATTTTAGTTGTATATACTTCAGTTTGAATATCAACATAAACAACTCAGACTTCCTTCTCTCTGATCCTCTGAGTTGTTGAGCAACTTCACTCCAACCACCTCTGTCCTCCAATCCTCCACTCTGAAATTTGGGACAATGGATCCCTTGTAAGGGCACACCACATATGGTGAAGCCAAGTCCTGTCTGGCCTCCCCCAACTCCAATACTCCATGTAACTTCAGAGGTCCTTTACCCACCTAGTTTTAACAGATATGGGAAAAGCAGTAGAAGTATTTGGTGGGTTTGTTGTTTTTTAGAAAGAACTGGTAGAAATTGCAGCAGGCAGTGGGTTGTTTTTCATTGATCATAGTTTGTGTTTTCTTTTATATGCAGTTAGAACCTTGTTGGCATGGGTGAAGTTGCTTTCTGATTCCCAGGTGTTTTCTGCAGTAGAGTATCCTTTCCATTGGACTAAATACAATCTTTGTCCTGGGTACCCCCTATAATTGATGATTTATTCAATCTCATATTCTTCCTCATCACCTATGATCTCAGGTGGGGGTGGTGTTCTGGCAATCCCATATTCATCATTTTGGACAAATGGGGAAAGAAGAGATGTGTAAAATACATTATGGATTTTCCAGGTTGGTGGTAACTCCAGTTGATACGTCACTGGTGAGAGTACTTTCATAATGGAAAAGGGTCCTTTTCTTTTTGAACCAAGTTTCTTGGATGGATAGGAGGTTTTAAGGTTTTTGTTTAATAGCCAGACTTTGTTGCCTTTCTTCCAAGGTTTGAACTTTGGGAGTACATGAGAGAATTGTTGGGCATTGATGATTGCTGCAATTGCTTCCTCTCTAGCATTTTCCAGGAGTTTGAGGCATCCCTCCAGGATATGGTTGGGGGTTTTGCCAATTGGTGGATAAGCTCTGGGCTTATATCCCATCATGATGTGGAATGGAGTTTGTTTGGTTGTGGAGTGAATTGAGGAATTGTGATTAAATTTGGCCATTGGAAGTAGTTCACTCCATTGATCTTATTGTCCTTGGCAGAATATCCTCAGGTACATTTCTAATTCCTGGTTTACTTGTTCCATTTCTCCATTAGTTTGTGTGTGGTACACAGTGGAGAGGGCAACAACATAGTTGAGTAGTCTGGCTAATTCTTTGGCAAAGGCAGACACAAATTGAGGGCCTCTATCTGAGATAACTTTGGAATGTAGTCCAAATCATGGGAAGACATATTTGAAAAACAGGGCTGCTATCCCCACAGCATTGACCATTTTGGTTATCAGGATGAAAATTGCCCTCCAGCTAAGGCCATGGTCCACCATGACTAGAATTGAGTCTGCTCCATCTGAAAGGGGTAGATTGGTGATCATGTCCATGGATATGGTATGAAATGGAGGCAGGCTGGTGGCTGGAATTGGAATAAGGGGCAGATGGGATGGGTTGTTTATATTTTTATTTTGTTGACAGATAGGGCAGCCAGCAATGTATTTCCTGATGAAGATAGAGAGTTCTGGCCACAAGTAATCCCTGGATAGAAGCTGGATGGTGTGATGTTGTTCTCCATGTCCTCCTGCAGTGGATGAGTGAATGGAGTGGACCAGGTCTTTTCAAGCTTCTGAGGGAATGTATAGGTGGTGTCTGAAATAGAGTTGTCTGTCTTTGTATGTCCAGTCAGAGGGGTGGGAATTATCAGGGATGTGATTTTCCTTGTACATGCATTGGAGTGTGTCTAACACCAGTGGGTCCTTTTCCAAAGATATTCTTATCTTATCTTTCAGGGCGAGGTCTATTTGGTTGACAAATAATTCCTCAGGGAATAGGTGGAGTTCTGAGTTATCATCAGTCAGGTTGGAATTGGGTAGTCTGGATAAGGTGTCAGCTGGACCCATTTAGGTTTCTGGGAGATGGTGGAAGACAAGGTCATACTCTTGTAGAAACAGTTGCCATCAGGCATGTTGTCTGGAAAGTTTTCTTGCTTCCTTGAAGTAGAGGAGGTATTTGTGATCTGTGAGGAG
Organism: Austroboletus festivus; assembly: GCA_038088875.1. NCBI lineage: Eukaryota > Fungi > Basidiomycota > Agaricomycetes > Boletales > Boletaceae > Austroboletus > Austroboletus festivus. The sequence continues at coordinate 9,051 of JBBPJU010001019.1, forward strand.
TGTTACTGGATGGTTGGTTCCCATGAGATAGTGTCTCCAGTCATCCAAGGCATGAATGATGAAACAACCTAAAAGAGTTGTATCATCAGCCTAACCACTAGAGCCACAACTACTACCAGGGTAAAGGGATATAGGGGAAGATCCAATTTCAAGGGAAAACTTCAAGAGCCAGCTTGGACTCTATTAGGGGGGATTCTAAGACTTCAGAACTGGGGAGCCAGCTCTGTGATCCTGGGCCTTTATATACTATTCTACTGTATGTACATGTTTGATTCTACCATAACAGGAATAACCAATAGGAATATTCTAAAGTATTAAGATATTCAATATCTAAGGATCTAAGATATATTCAGTGAAATATATATAAAAGGAAAATGGCACCACTTGTAGCAGCCAATCATAATGGTTTTTGTTAAATATGAAATGGAACCTGTGCACACCAGTACAAGGCAATGCATATACCCTGTATCCATCTAGAGTCAAGGTGAGTTATAGATAAAGTGGATCATATCCACTAATAGGATTAGATTCTGAATATAAAATATAAAAGGAAATTAAGAGCATACTGTACTCCTGCAGGTATAGAATAGAAGTTCAGAAGTAGAAGCCTGCAGAGATTAAATACATAAGGTTCAAGCATATTCAACATGCATCTTCAACAAGGTGAGAAGCAATGAATGCTTCTGTGAATTGGATATGGCAGCATACTGCACACATAAGGCATAGACATGCATTTTCTGCATGTTTCAGGGTTCGAAGGAGATCTGTTGAAGATCCTTCAATGTCTAGGTTTTCATAAATAGAAGGTACTTCTCATGAATGCAGAAAAGCACTAAGTTCAATAGTATAGAGATTGACTAGCAATCCATCTAGTATTCTGCAGGTGTTAAGTCTTAGGGTTTCAATAAGATATTATGCAGATCACATGACTGAGCATGTGACTGATATCATGATGTCATAAGCATGTGATCTAGAAGTCACGTGATCATCATAAGCATGTGATCTAGAAGTCACGTGATCATCATAAAGTCAAAATGAAAGTTGAATAAAATAGAGTTATAACAGATGACCCTCAGGAGTTCTTTGTCATAGATGGCATAGTTCTGCTCTGCTGGAGATAGGGTGCTAGATCTGTATGCACACAGATGGTAATCTCCATTGGTGTCTTACTGTATTAATACTCCTCTTGTTCTGACCAAAGATGCATCTGTCATAACAAAGAATGCTTTGGTCAGATTGGGGATGAAGAGAATAGGCTGCTTAAGGAATTGGTTCTGCAGATCCCAGAAGGTGTCCTTCTGTGTTTTCCCCCATTGCCACCTGGTCTCCTTTTTTGTCAGTTCTATGAGGGGTCATGCTTTGGTGGAGAATCCCTCAATGAACTTTCAGTAAAAGTTGCAGAATCCCAGGAAGGAGCGTACTCCTTTTACTGACATGGGAGGGTTCCATTCTCAGATTGCTTTCAGTTTTACTGGATCCATCTCAGTATGCCCTTCAGAGATGATTATTCCTAGATACTCTGTGGTTTTCATATCAAAGGAATATTTTTCCAACTTGAGGTATAGCTTGTGCTCCATTATTTGTTCTAGGACTTTCCATGTTCTATCATCATGGGTTCTCTGATCGGGGGAGTGGATGAGGAGATTGTCCATATATATTATTAACCAGCCCTCAGCCAGATAATTAGTGAAAATGTCATCCATCAGAGCTTGGAATGTAGTGGGTATTATAGAATGATAGAGGCACCCTTCTACTCCTTACCCAGAGGAGTTGGATAGGCCAAATCTTTTCCTGTCAACCAAAGAGATGGAGGGATTCTCTATGGAGGAGGAGTGGGGAAGCTCCCTTTCCCAATGGAACATGTCTCCAGAACCACCAGAGAACCAAGAGAATATCCCACCCATATGGGAGAATAAGGTATGATATGACTGGGATGCCCAGGAGTACAGGGACTTTTTCTCTAGAAGAGGTGACTCTTTCCTGTTCTTCTTGTAGAACAGGACTTTTCATTCTCTTTTGCTTATTCTCTGAAGACCTCACAGTATCATCAGTAGGCTTCCCCACCCTATCCTGCTTCATACAGTATCATCAGTAGGCTTCCCCATCCTATCCTGCTCCACACAGCATCCGCCAGGGAAAGTACTTTACCCTTTTCTATATCCCATATCTCCAGAGATAAGAGATTCCTTATTCTTTACAGTTCAAACTTTATGTTAAGGTTTAGATCCAAATTAACAGGAAACCTTCATGCATTGCCCCTTTTTCTTTTTAGGTTAATTCCAGGGCAATGCATGCAGTCTTATTTCCTTTTTCATCTGTTATTAACAGATGCTTTTTCTTCTGACCTGTCTCATTCGAGATAAGGTTTAATTCCCCACAATTGGAGGAGATTTCCCATCACTTACTGTACCTAAAGTTGTATAAAAGTGCCCATACTATAAGAGGATAGTTTCCCAGTTAGATTCTATGCAATCATATATGGAGTCAGCTGTACCTTGAAGCAGTGGATAACCTCCTGCTTCTCAAGAGAGTTCTAGTGTGACAAGTGCTAGCCCTGCACCTTATTCTTACCACTGAGTTCTTCTGAGCCCAGGAAGCCATCCTCTCTATCTGCATCCAGTACAGGCTGAAGATTGCTGCCTTCAACAAGGTTGTTGTCCAGCAACTCAGACTCTGCATCCTGCATTCCATATCAAAAGAATCTAACTTTGAAACACCTCCCCCTGTGTCATCAGGAAGGGATCCCATACCTCCAAGATTAAGAAACAATCTGGATCAGAAGATAAACCCCCCTCCCCTACCTCAGAGTCTATTTGAAGAACCCCTGTCTCAGAGACACTTTAAATCCACAGGAGTAGACCAACTCCTGGAGCTTCTCCTATCCCCCATCCTCATCCCATACCAAGTACTCCTCAAGTTACTCACAGATCACCCTCATTTGCACTACCTCCTCTTCCAGTTGAGCACTCCCAATGTGCGACCCCTCCTACAAGAGTGGACATACCAGTATACCCTCAGACATTTTCAGAAGGAGGATCAATATCCTAGACAGCTGTTCTTCCAGCTCCCCATCCCACCCCCAGCCATCAGTTACCAGAGTACTTTGCCAACAGACCACCATAATCCCCTCAGATCACTAATCCACACATTCATGCCCATCTTGAATCTATGGAACAAGCTATCAAGAGAGTCCAGTCTGCTGCTGCCATCCAACAACAATTAGAAACTGTGGAAGTAGATGAAAAAGACTTCTCTCTCAGACTCCCCCCCAAAAAAATGGACACAAAGGTGTCTGAGATCAAAGCTGCCCTTCTAGAAGACTTTTCTGGAAACAATGAAGATGCCTAGTGGTGGATAGCTGCAATGAACAACTACTTCTTCATAAATGCCCACATATATCACAATGATGCCAATAGGGTTGTCACAGCACTCAACAAAATATTGAAAGGAGGAAGAAGAGTGTATGCAGAGTCTTGCTATATGACCCCCAGGACAGACAAGGACAAGCAAACATGGGAAGACTTCATTGAGAAGTTCACTGCTTCATTCATTTCAAAAGTGGAAAAGGCAGACACTTGAAGAAAGATAGGGAACCTCTGACAAGACAAGGGAGAATCCACAGCCAAGACAACCCAGAAGTATATCCAAGATTTTCAATTGCTTGCCACCAAGTCTGGAGTGACTGACAAAGGAGCACTATGTGAATGGTTCATAAGAGGATTAAACATTGACCTTACCAGGGACATCATCAGAATCAACAAACCAACTGCTCTCAAGAGGTGGATGGAGTCCACCAAGAAACAAGTATGACAATTGGAAAGAATATGAGACCTTAGTGAAGGGAGGTTTGTATACCAAGGGAATGATATCAGATGAGCCTCACAAGATCCTAACACCATGGATGTAGACACCATATATCTTTCACCTGTTGAAAGAGCCAGGCACATCAAGGGAGGCCTATGCTTTATCTGCCACCAGAAGGGATGCTCCACAAGAAACCACAAATGCCCTAGGCCTGGCAAGCCTACAGGCAAGAACTCTGACTCTCCATCGAGGAAGAGGGTGAGAGAGGTACAAGAGGAAACACAGGGCACTCCACTGTAAAATGAGATCTTGGAGTACATCCAAAAGATACTCACAGGGAAGAAGGAAACTAGCAAGGAAATCCTTTGGGTCTTGCAGCAGGTCTACAAAGACAACCAATACACTGATGATGAATCAGAAGGAGAAGGGGATAACCACACAGCTGAGCATATCAATGTCCTATCAATGAAGATCATGGACAAGATAGCTAAAGTAAAGGGTTTTTAAAGGGAAAATGGCAGGTGATGTTCAAATCCCCCTCTAGTTCACCAGATGTAATATATTCGAAAGAAAGAAGATCTATGCTTATATCTATACAAATTCAAACCCTATCTGGAATCATCAATATGGAAGCCCTGATTGACAGTGGGGTAACCAGTAACTTTATTAGTGCAAAGTGTGCATGGAAGTGGAAAATCCCCCTATCAAACCTAAAAGAGCCACAGAATGCCATAAATGCCAATAGATCCCATAATGCTGGAGAAAGTATCACCTAGCAAGGATTTCTAATCATCACTATTGAAGGACAGACTTCCCGAAGGAGCCTCATAATCCTTGGACAAGGAAAAACTCCGATCATTCTTAGAATGGCCTGGCTAGCAGAAGAAAACCCCATCATTGACTGGGAGAAGAGAGAACTTCTCCTGGTAAACAAACAAGAAGAAGACCACTCCTTGCAGATCACACAATGATACCTAGCCAAGTATATCACCAAAGACTTGGATGATCCATCAGAGGAAGTAATTATCAGAGAAAGTATTATAGATGAGGAACTCATCAGGAAAACCACAGTCTCCACCAACCGAAATAGACAGTAAGGAAAAAATAGAGAAAAAGGAGCTTCCAAAGGAATACTGGAAGTATGCTGAGGTCTTCTCAGAAAAGGTGGCCACCAGCCTTCCCTCAAAAAGGACTTACGACCACAAGATTGAACTCAATCCAGAGTTTACCCCCAGATAAGCCAAGAATTATTCTCTCAACCCTGAAAAAACAAAGGCCTGTTAGGAGTTCATCAATGAACACCTGAAAAGTGGAAAAATAACTCAGTCAACATCACCACAAGCAGCCCCATTCTTCTTCATAAAGAAGAAAGATGGGAAGTTACATCCCTGCCAAGACTATTGGTATCTAAATTCAATGACCATAAAGAATGCCTACTCACTTCCTCTAACCAAAGACCTAATCAACAAAGTCTGCCATTCAAAGATCTTCACCAAAATGGACATCTGGTAGGGGTATAACAACATTCAGATTGCCAAGGAAGACTGATGGAAGGCAGTGTTCATCACTCCAATGGGATTATTTGAATCCACTGTAATGTTTTTTGGACTATGCAATTTCCCCACCACTTTCCAAGCTTTAATGGATGATATCTTTACTGATTATCTAGCCAAGGGATGGCTAATCATCTACATGGACAACTTGCTGATCCATTCAGCAGATCCACAAATCCACCACGAAAGAACAAAGAAAGTACTTGCCTGACTAGTGAAATACAAGCTTTTCCTCAAAATGGAAAAGTGCACTTTTAATGCTCCCCAAGTGGAGTACTTGGGGATGATCCTCAAAGAAGGAAGTGTAGCAATGGACCCAGTAAAGTTATGAGCCATTGAAGACTGGGAGCCACCAAAGACTGTAAAGCAGACCTGATTCTTCTTAGGGTTTTGCAACTTCTACCAGAAGTTCATTCCAAACTTCTCCCAATTAGCCCACCCCCTGACCACCCTCACCATAAGAGGAAAATGATGGGAATGGGCCCCCATAGAAGATGATGCATTCTGGAGCTTAAAGCAACTATT